>JAOEHI010054080.1:0-14435 GCA_025447815.1 Percopsis transmontana | reverse complement strand
TATATATATACTGTTTAAAGGAGAGTGCTGAGCCCTCTCCCCTTTAAATAACATAAATCAGTCTAATCTGTCTCCTCTCCTGTGGACCTGGGCTGGCCTGGGTTTCTAAACCCCTCTGGGACCAAACATAGCAGAATCTCCTCAACTAACACTTATGTGTTAACAGTTAAACATGCTACGGTTTCCTTCTACACACATACAACAATTACTGCCCGTGTCTTTTCTTTTGAAATATTAAATGAAATGTGCCTTTTCTAAAGATACAACCCAGTTATTTAAGATGTAGAGAGACCGTTTTGGTTGGTCAGTAAGTGGCCTGCCAGGCTGTCTGTGTGTATATACTGTATATACAGTATATGTCATTAGTTATACACTGGAATGCTACACATTCACACCCAGGACACTCTGCTGTACACATACATATATAATCTCACAGACACACACATAATACTGCAATAAATATTGCAAACGTGAAATATTTTCACAGAAGTAATAGTCTGAGTTGACACTAAGGTCATTCAAAGAAATTGAACAAATTGATAGGAATATTTATTTACTTTTATAAATGTGGCTGGCTTTCTGTGTGAGATTTAGTAAGTTTAATAGTACATTGAAAGGTGTGTGTGTGCAGCAAAGTTTGAATAAAGTGAAACACGGTCTCAATATTTATTTTTATTTTTGACTGTGGTTTAATGAATCCAGCTGACCTTTGATAATTCAAACTGTCAGAAATGAAACAATTTGAGATAGAACATTAGTTTGAATCTTGTTTTAAGTATTAAAAGATATTTAAGAGATGCTGTACCTAAGCAGAACATGGTGCTGCTGTGGTTTTTGATTCTGGCTTTCTGATTTATGTGACATAATATAGCATAACCTGTTACCATGACAACAGGCTAGATGCACGTGATGTCGTTACAAAGATAATACAAGGTTATAATAGCTGATTATCAAACTGTCACTCAGAGCAGTTTTCGAAGGGAACAGTGTTGCTTCTTGTGAACCAAAATGTTCCTAGTTCTCACTTGTTGTATGAAGTCTGTTCTAGATGCAGTATTTAAGATACACTCCTGAATTATGTTATAGTGGTATAGTAAAGTGAGGAGTGTTATTTTAAGGTTCACAAACTGCACATAAAGGTTACACTTTGAATTTGTCATAACTGGTTGAAAAAGTATTTTGTGTAATTATTTTCAACTATTACTAGTTTTTGTTTCCTATTGCTGGGTAAAAAGGCAGGCTCCTGTAAACTCCAGGTTGACATATTTTAAGCTGCTTTGTTTTAGTGAGGCTTGTAGATAAAATGTTTTTTTAGACATACAGTAAATTATACTTTCACCTCAACACTATGTAACAAAATTTTTATTTTAACAAAACGGTGCTTTGGAGCAAACGTAGTTCATCTAAACAGTTACGTTTTTGGAAAATTGTGGATTTGACATGCTTATTTATGATCCTATTCTTAAAAATATTTTTTTTCCTTAGTTCTTGAACGAAATGTACAGTTTTAAAGTGTTATGGCAGATGTATTTATTAAGCCGTTATAAAGCCTAGTATCCAGCAGAAATGTCCCTGGTGGTTTTTCCAACATTATGCGTCGTTATTACTAACAGATCAGGTTTATGATCTGATATTTTTGAGAAAAAATGTCAGATCAGATTTATGATCTGACATGTTTAAGAGAAAATTTCTTAAAATTATTTGTAAATGCAACTACCATGATCCACAAGTATTACACGATTTACAAATGTGTTTTTCCATGAACAAAACCTCTTACTCGTGAGAGAGTAAGTGTACAGATAAACCCGAGGCATTGCTTTTTAGATTACAGTAAAGATGGATTTTTCTGCTACATTTGTGCTGAAAATCCAGTGAAATAGCCTACAATGCTAGTTAATTGCGAGATCAGAATATCACAACCCCTAGGTTTACTGATTACTGCCTAAATGAATGACCATAGAGAACCATTGTGTCATATTTATTACAACCCAAAGTCTCGAGATAAAACCATTGCAGATCAAATCCCTTTATTCATACTTTTTGACAAAATATTTTAATATAGCGGTTACTTTTAATATTACTAATTATTCATACATCTTCTGTCTCCTCTTCTGTCGGATAGGAGACTGAATGTTCCACTGCCTCCCTGCTGGAGTCCTGAAACACAACGCAGACCTTTATACAAGGGGGTTACATAGATGGGGGACAGTGGAGCAGGTCGTCTGGCAATTGAGAGGTCACTGGTTGTCCATTGAGCAAGACACCTAGCCCTAACTGCCCCTGACACCACATTGACAGTTGGCTGTGTGTGTGAATGGGTGAATGTGAGGCAATGATGTACAGTGCTTTGGGTGGCCTGGGGGTTACAAAAAGCTCTATATAAATGCAGTCCATTTACCATGTTCCACGAAGCAAGCTCAGAATATCGAGGCTTAACAAAAATATTCCACCTTAAATAAGCATGGCCTTAAATAAGGGTTACTGAGCAGGGAAACCTATAAACCACAGTAATGGAACGGAACTCTCACTTAAAATAGCGAGACTTGACCTGGATTTTCCCTTTATCTGCCTTGATGGAATACACCCCCCTCCCCGGTCTACATGATCCATGAAAACGTGAATTATTTTGAGCATTTTATACACTAGAGCCACAACACCACCAACTGGAACACCTGGTCAAGTGACTTACTGGTTTTCCATGGTAAGCAGGTTTAGGACGTTGGAGTCTTTGCGGTTCTCAGACCCTGGAAAGAAAAACACAATCACAGTACACAAACTAGCGCACGCATACACACATACGCAAAAGGTTTTTTCCCTGTAGGGCCTCACCTGTCCGTTGCTCACTGAGGATAGCGCTAATTCCCTCCTCCCCAAACGTCACATTAAATGGCACATCTAAATAAAATTAACACAGTAAAACTCATTGCAGACGATAAGTAGAGTATACAAATGCAAAATACATAACACAGTATAATATACACAAACAATATTAATAGGCAGGTGTGATGCAGTGTATTTCATAGAATACACCGTGAGGCACAGAGGAGTACTGATTAAGACACAAATACTGTAATAGTTATGAAGTAATGTATAGCAGAAATTAAAGTGCATGTTAACTACCTCTATCATCAGATTCCTGAGGTGAAGTACCAACTGGAGTACTGATGGCTCGGTTGTTCTCCGTTCCTTTGGCCAGAACTGGAATAAATAAACCAGCAAATACAGATGAAAATTTAATATCATTATTATAGTGGCCAAAATTATCATGTTATCAGTATTATCACGGTATTGTTAAAATGTGCTGAAAATGTTCAAAAAGTACCAATACACACAAACCATTTCACCAAGTTATATATTTGCAGTTGTATTTGTATAATGCCTTTTAAAGTTAAACTAAACCACAAAACCCTATTTGTTTTGTTAAAAACAGTTGTATTCGGATCTGAGGGAGTGTCGTGACTGATTTAGGTTTAATTTTTTTTTTTTACTTTTTGTTTGCATAAAGATTAAAATAACATAGCCAATACCTTATGTAAATACACCGATCAGCCATAACATTATGACCACCTGCCTAATATTGTGTAGGTCCCCCTTTTGCCGCCAAAACAGCCGTGACCCGTCAAGGCATGGACTCCACTAGACTTCTGAAGGTGTGCCATGGTATCTGGCACCAAGACGCTAGCAGCAGATCCTTTAAGTCCTGTAAGTTGTGAGGATGAGGCCTCCATGGATTGGACTTGTTTGTCAAGCACATCCCACGGATGCTCGATTGGATTGAGATCTGGAGTATTTGGAGATCTGGGGAAAAGTCAACACCTTGAACTCGTTGTGTTCCTCAAACCATTCTTGCTTTATGGCAGGGCGTATTATCCTGCTGAAAGAGGCCAGTGCCATCAGGGAATACCGTTCCATGAAAGAATGTACATAGTCTGCAACAATGCTTAGGTAGGTGGTACGTGTCAAAGTATCATCCACATGAATGGCAGGAACCAAGGTTTCCCAGGAGAACATTGCCCAAAGCATCACACTGCCTCCGCCGGCTTGCCTTCTTCCCATAATGCATCCTGGTGCCATGTGTTCCCCAGGCAACGCACACGCACCCGGCCATCCACGTGATGTAAATGAAAATGCGATTCATCAGACCAGGCCACTTTCTTCCATTGCTCCGTGGTCCAGTTCTGACGCTCACATGCCCGTTGTAGGAACTTTCGGCAGTGGACAGGGGTCAGCATGGGCACCCTGACTGGTCTGCGGCTAAGCAGCCCCATACGCAACAAACTGATGCACTGTGTGTTCTGACACCTTTCTATCAGAACCAGCATGAACTTTTTTAGCAATTTGAGCTACAGTAGCTCATCTGTTGGATCGGACCACACGGGCCAGCCTTCGCTCCCCATGTGCGTCAATGAGCCTTGGTCGCCCATGACCCTGTCGCCGGTTCACCACTTTTCCTTCCTTGGACCACTGCAGACCAGGAACACCCCACAAGAGCTGCAGTGCTCTGCAGTGATCCTTACGCTTGCCCATTTTTCCACTTTGAGGACAAAATGTTCACTTGCTGCCCAATATATCCCACCCACTGACAGGTGCCATGATAAAGAGATTATCAGTGTTATTCACTCATAATGTTATGGCTGATCGGTGTATGAAAACCATATCAAATGTACATTAACATTAAAGATAGCACCATGTGGCCATGAGAGGTGACTGCATTTTGTGCACATTCCTGATAACAAAACAGCAACCAAAAAGAGATTTCTTCATCTATGCTCAAGTAATAAGATCTAGTCTTGTACAGATTTTGCAGCACTGGTCGTGCTTGACCAGCTGGAAGGGCAATTTCACTGTTTCATGCCTCGCTGTTGGAGGGTTTTCTATTGTTCAGCCCAACTCTGTGATTTAGCTTGCTAAAGAAGCCATTTTTTTCATAAAAAGTTTCCCTAGTGCAGGTTTAAATTAACACAACCTTAAAGCCCATTGCACACGGCGTGCCTTTTGCCAATGAGGCAAAACAAACCCACGTTGCATGCTGGGCCTGTGAGACTGTTGCTAACTTTGGTTAATGCCGGACAGTATTTACCGTGTGTATTTTAAAGCACGGTAATCAAACACTGTTTTAATGATAATTAAAATTTGAAACAGTGCTAACTGTTGGGAATTTTACCGTGGTTTGTCGTGAAACCGATAATCGTTTCATCCCTACCATCAAACATGATATTTTGACTGTGCAAGATAAATGTGTGTAAAAATCCATTCTTGTTAGAAAACGACATGTTTTCTTAATTAACTTGCTGTGGTTTTAACTCTGTGCCTTTTGTGTGATGCACATTCCTCACAAAATTCCTTGAAATGTACAGATTCTGATTTAAACTGGGAAAGCCTTCAGTCCAGATTTCTGTACATTTATAAGATAGGTGTGTTTGGAGTAAGTGTGATGAGATGTGTAAGAGGACATTACCTGTGCCTCCCAGGGACAAAAAGCGTCCCCTGCTTAAAGATCTGCCAGCATCAGCCTGAAGCCTGGTGAGAAACACACACCTGTATGTTATGTTCTGATTAAGACGTGACATTTCAATTAAGGTTTTAGAAGACATTCTGAATATAGTGAGGTCCGTTTGCGTTTTCAGCTCAGTACTGGCAATAAGACAGCTAGCTAGCATAGCCATACTGTAGGTCGTATGTTATGTGGTTTACAATAATCAGACTATTAATGGCTTCAGGAAACAGGAATATTAGTGGAATATTGATGAAGCCATAGTTTAGTAGGAATAGTATATTTTATGACTGAAAGACATGGCCATATTTCCCAAAATGCAGTGCTATGTACCGGTTTGACTGTGTCAGGCGGAGAGATGCCAGAGCTGGGCGAGAGGGCGGGGGTGTGATGAAACCAGGCAGCCTGCCTTCAGGAATGGCCTGGCCAGACACCTAGACACAGCACAGAGGAGTCTGATGAAAAGACACATCTCTGAACCACTTTAAGTGCAAATTCACCCCCCAGCTCTGAGCCTGACTCCACCCACCCACAATTTTGAAAAATGCTAAAAAGTAGGAGAGGGCTGAGGAGGGGGGGGGTTACCATTAACATTTACATTTCAGGACGTACAGTACATATGTACTGTATCTACGTCAGCAAGAGCCTTGGTTGATATTTAAACAGTGATGGCCTGTAGAGCCATTTTCAACCCATAAAATGCAGATAAAAATGGGAATTTTGTCCATATTAACACCAGCATTGATGTTTCTCTTCACAGTTAAGTCCGATTATTTTATTTAGTTTACAGCGAGAGAGAAAAAATAAAAATAAAAATTTTAGGGAATGTGTGTAAGGAATACAAATGTGTGTACTTTGTGTTGGCTGTACGACTAATGCCAAAAGTAGTTGGACTCAAATGAGGGATTTAATTCATATAATAAATCATTTAATAATAACTTCGGTTATCAGAAACATGCCCAGCAGAGTTCCATTCTACGCTGAAAACCAAAGTAAAAATGTGTTCCTTATCAAATTCTTCTGTTGTCTGTAGTTCTAATAGCTTTGATCCATAATAATAATAAAAACTGTTGTTCAGTAGTGTAGATTAAAGCGTTGAATTTGTGTCTCACCGGAATGGAGTTGGCGCTGGGCTCTCCTCCCAGGGTGCACTGGGCCAGCTGTTGCTCCGCCAGTCTCTCCTGGTCGATGCTGTTCAGGATGTACCCAAGCTCCGCTGCCAGCTGCTCATCTCCAGAGAAGAACTCCTTCACCATGCCACGGTAGTCCTGCATGGCCACCTGAAATAATAATACAGAGGAGGGAAAAAGCAGTTTTTGAAATACCGAGCACATCCCAGATATAAAAAGACTAGTAAAGACTGGTTACCTGGAGATAGGCCATGAGGTATCTGAGGGCAGGAGAACGTTTCTGCTGCAAGGTGTTCTTCAGAGCGATGATGTTAGGAATCGTGTTTGTAATGAAGGCTTTCTTTTGAACCTGTGGACCCAGAGAACACCTTACAATGAACACATAATACAGGATATCGATATATCAGTTAGCTCCAGATAAGTGGGACTGTTTGAGGAAAGGGTAAAGCAGGGCTGTAAGCCTAGGAGTTCTGTAGGGAGAGGGTAGAGAGGAATGTGAGCAACTCAGCACTCTTGTGTAGGAGAGGCATGCACTCTGAGCTTCAAACCAAAACCATCATGTTTTTGTAACATATGAGCAAGGATGCGAGCCACAGCAACTGAAAACAAAGATAACTTGAAAACCCAGCTAGCAATATTAGAACCCCAAGTAACCCAATTAGACACGTGTACATCACTGCCTACTCACTTGTGACATCATGTTCTTGTGCGCCACCTGCAGGATTGCCTTGGCAGAAAGGTTCTCCTCCTCCGGATCTGGAGCCTGCGCTGCAGGGGAGGGGTTGGCCTGCACCTTCATCTCCTTCAGGCCAAGGATGAGGAAGGTCTCATCCAGGATGTCCACACCGTCCGTGTCCAGCGGCAGCTCCTCGTCCGCGAAACATGCTGGAACACACATCTTCAGTGAGCAAAAATGTAGGGGTCTGGGTTCCAAGATGATTGAGATTTTGAAATGACAGGCAATTACTTTTTAGCCACCGTGTAATCTTATTGGTCGATGACAGAAACCATGACGTACAGTAGTCAGACCGGCTGAACGAGCCTAATGCCTAATCATAACCCAACCACCACCCTACCATTGAAGCGGTCATAAAGTCAGAATGTGTGTCCATTCTTCGATTATTTATATTCCTAAGTACGTAAGGGTCCACCAATCAAAAGAACCAAAACCGTTCATAAAAATTAATCCAAGATGTGAATATTGTCAAGTCCAAGCTTGTGCTCTAGTTCGATAGCAACTTATTCTGCAAAATCTTGGCCCACATTTTGCCCACAGGACAGTTTGCCATCCTGTATTGTAACCTTGATATTTGATGATGGAAGTACAAGTTGCCAGTTCTTTTGATAAGCTACGAAGGCTGTAAAATATTCAAATATTGTGCTAAGTATGTTAGCATATATTACTAGCGATGCTAGTGTGATGCGATGCTATGCTGGCACGATATATTGTGCCTCTGATTGTGCTAAGTATGTTAGCATCTATGCTAGCCAAATTCTATGGTAAACAATGGAGCTAGTCCATTTCACTGTCTGTCTAACTGGATAGCCTCAGTCAGAGCAGTAAGGTGTTTTCGTGCTGGCTACAAAATAAAAGTGCCTAATTTTTATATAGTATTTCCCATCTTTGCTGAGCAAGAGTTTTGGCCCAAATTAATTATTAAAGGCCTGTCCCATATAGACGCCTGTCTCCAGGCAGGGTCAGTTCAGTCATTTAAGCAAATAAAAGCCCGGGCTTTTATTTGAAATTTACGGTATACTAAAACACTGTTTAGCACAAAATTAGGGATACCTGCAGTGCCATAGATTACACTCAGATGCAGATGTACCAACATGCTGGTGCCCGTTTTACGTGTAATTTCTTAGCGTAACATTCGCCTAAAAACATGGTATGTACGAACAGACCACAAATCGCAAAAAACACATTCTGCCTGCTGCAGGAGCACAGAATGGCAATTTGCACTTTCCCTGCTCATGCATGTGCATTTATAGGAGGGTTGAGAAGTTCGAGCATTCATAGGAGTTTTATGACATGCGGCAATTACGTGATCAGCCACAGGTTTGGTACATCCTATGTAAAATAAAAAATAAAAATAAATAAAAAAAGGCACAGCATGCGCTTTCTGTGGACTGGCAGAGTTGCTGTTTACGCTGTGCTCTAACGTACGTAAATCCGCCCCTCAGTGTTCCGTAATGAGCCAGAGGTTAGAGCTTAAGTTAAGCCTAGCCTGCCTCAACCTCAACTCTGGTCCAGGGGAATCCTGGTCTACACAAACCCACCCAGGATGGTCTGGTTGATCTTGCCGGTGACTGTAAGACGCTGGGAGTCGGTGAAATGCTCCAGCAGGAAGCGGTAGATCCGAAAACGTTTCTCGCGGTGCTGCGCTCCCTTCAAGGAGAAGCGAAGTTTTTCTCTGAAAAATGCAGAAGAGAAATAGGACGAGATAGGATTATTCATCCACCAAACTGACATTAGGAAACAGGAATACTTAGGAGAATGTGATTAGAGAAACTCCATTGAAAACATTTCCCAGCATCCCACCTGTCAGTCTGGGGGAACTTGTTGTAGACCTTGTGTTTGCTGTACGAGTTGAAGTAGAAGATACACTCAATGAAGTGCTGGCTGAACATGGCCGGGTTCTTTTTAAGCAGCCGGTGGACCAGGCAATACTCACACAGACTGAAGGGAAACACAAAGACACTGTGGTTGAAGCTGTAATCCCACTCAGAGCAAAGCAGATTTAAACCATGAAACATCTGGTGGATAGTCAGTGTGTGTGTGTGTGAGAGAGAGACCTGGCGATGGCAGGAACAGGGTCGACCAGTGCGGCCACAAAGTGAAAGAACAGAGATCCTTTCCATTTAACAAACTCCTCCTGGAATAAAGAGCAGTGTCTCCATCAGGTCACATGACACGCAAATCTATCTATTTGATCCATCCCATTGGCTACCCCGCCCAAGCTAAGGAGTTCCCCTAGTAACAGCAGGTACAGCCAATGGCCTAGCATCTGCGTGCGGCTGGTTGCCTGGCACCGGCGCACACCTGCAGGAGGTTGGTGAGCATGATGAGAGCCTGCTCCCTGATGACCCGCTGGTCGCCCCGGAGACAGACGGAGACGTTGGGGACGTAACGGTCCACCAGGTTGGTGTAGCGGACACACAGGTCACACAGCACCACCACCACGTTGTTCCGCACGCCCGCGTCCACGCCCACCTCCAACTCCCTGGCGAACACCGGCAGGTAACGCTGAGTCAGCTCTACATGCTGGAGACACAGCTTCCCTGGAGGGGGGGCGGAGCGTTAGTCATCTAGAGATGAGAAGTTTATTTTAGATGGACAGACGGACAGGCGGACAGGCGGACAGACGGATAGACAGGTACCCAGGGTGATGACTCCGTGAGCTCTGACCTCGGAGGGGAGACTGTTTGACCTGAACTGAGACAGCGGCTGCGAGACAGGCAGCTCCTCAGAGTCTGGAAGACGGAGATCAGAAGGAGATCACTTTGCAGCCGTGTCCTTCAGCTGTCGGGGTGTGTCACGGTGTGTCACGGTGTGTGTGTGTGTGTGTGCGTGTGCGTGCGTGTGTTACCTGTGAGGGGGTGTGTGTGTGAGGTGAGGACAGATTCCACCAGCAGAACCGTCCTGTTGCTCACCCTGGCAGGACAGTGGAGTGAGGCCACGCCCAGCGTGTGCAGGTGTTTCACCTGGAGATGAAGAATAACCTCATTGCTTGGCAGGAGGGTCGGGGTAGGACATAGCATCCACATGGATAGCAGCTCCGTCAGATATTTTTTTATTTAGGGGCATCGTTTTCATTTAGAAATGTATCTTTTATAGAAAATCTGAATGTTTTTATCTCACAATATAAACACAATATAGCCAAAAGATAACAGGTAGGCCTTACATGATATATAGACTTGTTTATATTGTTCTTATTAGAGCATGAAGTATGTCTATAAATCGCATTTCCCCAAAAACAGTTTAAATATCAACATCTGCACACATCTGTGGCTGGTGTAAACAACGATATACTGAAATAGAGACAGAAAGGGAGCCGGCTATTCTTCACAGCCGTTTGTCAACAGTCGCCTTTGCCTTTTGATATACAGGTCTGGGTGTTATAATGAAGCGTATAATGAAAAGTAATGTGTAACGAAAGCCTTGTTGCGTCCACTCACCATCAGGTCCATGTCCAGGTTCTGGGTGCCAGTCTGACTCAGCAGGACCCTGGAAAGAAAGGACTCGCACAGAGAGAGCAGCTCTCCACAATGCTGGTCCATGAAGGCCTGCAGACAAGACCAAGACACACAGGGCTTTAACTGGAGACTGTCTAGCCTTGTCCACAGTAACAGACAGACACAGAGAGAGAGACAGTCTACCTGTGTCCGTTTGATGTCTTCACTATATCCAAGTTGAAACAGCATGTCCATGCTGGCACTGATGACCTCCAGAGACATGTCAAACGCCTTCAGTCGGGACATCAGGTCCTCTAGAAACAGACAGGCAGGCAGCCAGTAAGAACGGGACAGATGAAGGACAAGGAAAGAGATGTCCCTTAGTTATTAGACATCTAGTTTGTCTCACCGACAACCCTGCTCCTAGTGTCGTCGTTCAGATGCCGACAAATGTCTCCCATCACACTCAGAATGTGACAGCTTGTTGCTACGGAAACACTCTTTGAGCTGGGGTAAATAAACAAAATAAAAGACTTTGCACTCCAGGATTTACAACATTGAACCAAGATTCCCTGACATTCCTTAAATAAGAAGATTAACATTTCCCTGTCTGCAATTGGGAACTGCCCGCTTTGCCGACCTGATCATGTTGTCCCAGCAGTCCAGGATCTTGCCACAGGGGATTTTGGGAGAGGAGCTGGCCACCTTTGAGAGCATGAGCCAGGCTCCGGCACTGTGCTCTGTCTCAGTGTGGGAGATCAGGTTGGTGATGAAGGAAGACGTGAACTTATTCTGCTTGGACCACACTGTGAATACCCTGCTGAAATACTGGCTGACCACCACACAGGACAGACAGGACATCGAGTAAACACAGGATGTAAACACAGAGGACTTTGGAGGACCTGGCAGAGACAGGTTAAACACATGAACTCATCGGCTGAACAGGATTGAGTTTAAAACATTTTTAAACTATTGGTTTCTGGTCCAGCATTTTAGTGGATTATCTTGCATACACCATACACTGTCAAGCATGGAAAATGTATAGGTTTTCTGTCTGGGCTATATTTCCCTGCGGGGCTCATACAAAAGTACATTGATGAAAGGCACTGGGTCCACAGCCATATCGCATCCTGAGTAAACTGCAAGTCCGTGCACATAATACTTCTTCCACTGTCATTTAGCATTTGGTGTAACTCCAGTTGGATTCACCTCTCTGCTTGTGTGCCACCAGTTTCTAAAAACTATCAGCGGGTCAAATTAAATTAATTATTATTCCATTACCTCAATCAGACAGAAATATCAGCCACACACACATTTAGATGAAGAAGTTACAGAATACTTACTTACGTAATTACCCAATTTAGCCTATTTCTATAAATAAAGTGTCTTCCAACAAGCCGTGTGGGAGAAGCCCGATGTTGTGGTCTCCATGATTTGTTTCCACTCTTCACGTCAGTCTGGGAACTCTCCATTTCAGCACTTTGGAATAGAGAGTCCCCAGTTAATGATGACTGCTTAATCAGCATCCAAGTGGGTAGTTTAGCTGATGCAGACAGGAATTACTGTGTTCAAATTATCCCCACAGGGGACTTGCCCTGATTCACTAAAAGGTGGGCCAATGGTCTGCCAATAACTTTAGTCGCATCTACCCAACAGTTTGGAATGGAGCTTTGAGACTGATGTGTAGAGTGGAACACATCGCGGATGGTCTTACCAGGCAGCCTTCCGTCAACATACTGGGGTTGTGTTTAAATAAATGGCTGTAAAATGTTAAATAAATGGCTACGGTGGTCCAACCTGAGGTCCTGGCATTCATGACAGAGCAGGTTTAACAGGTCCCAGGTGAGTCTCTGGTCAGTGTCCAGGTGTCCCTGGGTGCGGTGTAGCTTCACCTGGCTAAGGAGAACCTGCTCCATTGACTCCAGAGCTTTCTCCTGGATGGAGCTCTCGGAGTCCATGACAGCTGGAACCACACAGTGGAGCCACGCCCGCTGGACTAGGCCACTGTCAGGCCAGGCCTGTAACCACGGCCAGGATTATGTAAGGATCATGTACACGGCAGTGGTCTCTGCGCTCGTTACACAACCAGCGTAAAAAACCGTGTTACATAGTTGTGACCATTATACTGAATCAGTAATTCTTTTATGATCCATTTCAAACTTTCCAAAACGAACATGATATGTCTTAAAATGATCAATGGTAGCAGCAATCTTGATACTACTACCCATCTGCAGAAGGTGTGGTCTCACCATGAGGAGTTCTCCCATACACTGTAGGGCTTTCTTCTTGACGGACAGTGCTGGGTCTCTGCTGCGCTCGGACAGGACAGACAGGTTCTTTGAGGTCATGGGGATCACATTGTGCTTCAGGAGACCCGCCAGAGCCTGGCCAGGGCAGGACAAGACAGAGACCGACACTAGAGACAGACGGCAGGAACCATCCAACACTGACTATCTCTAAAAAAAAGTTTTTTTTTTTTTCATAATCCTTCCTATCCATATCATTGCTGTACATGCCAGAACTAGTTAGTCTACCGGTAACCATGGTAACCAGCCACCATCTGGAGGTCCATTTCTAACAGTCTGGTCTACAGGTAATTTTTCTAAACTGCCATCCTTACTGATCCAGGCATAAGTTACCTGCAGTGCAGACTTTCTCACGTTGGTATTTGGGTCGGTGACACGTTTCAGGATGAGGGACAAATTCTCTTTGACTGCAGACAAAAAAAAGAATCCTGCATGATTGTAGTTCTCTCTCTCACACACACACACACACACACACACCCCCACCCCCTCGGTCTATCTTAATCCAGGTTCTGCTTACCGTCAGAGCTGGCACTGTCAACTGATGTGAGTTCTACAGTCTTGAAGGGTAGAGTCTGGTAGGTCTTCTGTGTCTGCTGGAAGCCCAGGGTTCCTGTCAGAGACAGTTACATCGGCTAAACCAGAGATACTGTATAAAGAAGTACATGGCTTTGCACAAGCCAGGCGGTGCCTATCAACGCCATCTTGGAAAGGTTGGCAGCCCAAAGGAAAACTTTGTCAGCCGCAACCCTTTACTACATACTTTAGGTGGCTATCTCCTAACTGCAGTTAACCTCAGTCTAGCGTTGACCCCTCCCTTTTTATATTTTTTGCACTAAACCCTCCATCAACCAGTACATTTTCTGTCTTTATAGGAAAGGGTCTAGAGTTTCTGGAGACAAATGGTGTTACTTTTCAATCAAGTTATTCAAGTTCCTGCATGTGGAGCGCATCGCTTTCTCGCGAGTGCAGACAGCAAGGTTTACTTTTCTGGAATATTATAATTTTTTTTTAAAATAACTTGCCAAAAACACTGAACTCTCGGGGCAAATGGCCTTGAGTCTGCAATAACCCTGGAATGTGTGAAAACATCCAAAGTGGCAGTCATTTGTAAATAGGTCATGAAATAAAGTTAATTTTAATGAGCATAGTGACTGGTCGTGCTGGTACAAATTGCTGAAATTAATATATATATTATTTGATTCATGATAAATCTATCATAATATAGATAATTACAATTAGGTCAATTAGCAGACGCTTTATCCAAAGCGACTTACAATTATATGGTGCTATTACATGGAGCAGATAGGGGTTAGGCATCTTGCTCAAGGATGC
>JAOEHI010054077.1:0-14436 GCA_025447815.1 Percopsis transmontana | reverse complement strand
GTGTTGTTTGTTGTTTAGTAGCAGTAATATGCAGTTATTTGCCGTGTCCCCTGTATTTTTTGATGGTTTTCATGAGAGCCCCCTTGAAATGACCAGGACCCCTCATTGCCCCCCCGAATCAAAATTTTCTGGAGCCACCACTGGGTAAGGGTATTTGAGATTCAATTCCACTAAAATAGCAAAAACAAACTGCAGCAGAAAAATCTGTATTCTTGCACCCCAAGTAACCCCAATACCAGTAAAAAAGATGTCACAAAAAAGATGCCAAAATGAATAGTCTACTAGCTAGCTAGTCGAGAACAAGAATTTGCAGAACATGCTCCACCTATTGATCTGCATAACCCTCACTTTGAGACTCTATTAAGTCTCTAGCCATTTAGGAACAAAGGGCATTTAACATTAAGGACCACTGAATAGGACTTCAGCCTCCCATGACACCTAGCAAGACACCAGTAAGAGAATTTAAGCATGGTTTGGCTTATTCATTGGTCAGACTGTGTCTTTTTAGAGACAGCTGCATCGATTATTCAGTTGGCGGCTGTGAAACAACAGCAAGGGGATGTGTGTGAAAGAGTGAACGAGTGTGTGAGAGAGCGCTGTTCAAAGCTTTTGTGACATATACTTCCCTGGCGGCCAATAACTATTGTTGTGTTGCTGTCTGGGTTGGCGGTGACAGAAAGATGGAGCACAAAAGAGACAGCGAGAGAGAGAGCCCGAATTTGTGTTGTGTAGCGGGTCCTGACCAAAACAAGGTACAGTTGTGACCTGTTGGATCCAATTCGATTACATTGGCGACAGCTCCTACTGGTGTTTATGATATTTTTCTCGTCTAATTGAGTTGAAAAGAGGAGGGAAACAATGCAAATGGATTTCTTTGCCACTGTACAAATGCCTTTGCCTCACAAGCCCGCACACTTTCTTTTCCATTTTCGAAACAAAGTCACCATCAGCGGATATTAGCCCTCCAGGCGCTTCAATAACCGATGACTTTACTCATTAATCTCCCGGGCGCCCAAAGCCCCTGCTTCAGTGTTTACCCTTTGCCGGATTGTGCGGTGTGTTACTGGAGTAGAGACACACAGACAGTACCTGCCATACCTGTCCTCTTAAAGGCATAGTCCAGATTTCTTTTGTTTACATTTGTATTTTCTACTTCTGCAGGTGTGAGATTCTCTTATATATTATGTGTGACATATAAACATTAAATATAATGCTGATTTGTCATGGTTGATTTTACAGTTTAATAGGCCAAATATAATATATCACAGAGAAAAATAATAATAAACTACCTCTTCAAGGTGTGTTCAAGAGGGACCATCATAAAATGGGAGGGATGCAAGTTTTCACAAAACAAGGATGTCAACTATCATCTGAGCTGTCAAAGTGCTCTTAAGCCACGTACTGCACCCTAACCTGCTGCTTCACTGTAAGTTGTAAAAACAAGCGTGTATATAAACACACTGTCAACAAATGTGTGGTTTAATCAACTTGGCATAAGGGTAATTTGTTTGTTCAAATAGTATGTTTTTACATACTATTTGTAAAACAATGTAGTACACACTGAGCACAATTACAAGTGTTAAGTAGTTGGTAGGGGTCTGGCATCTTGCTTACAGTTAGTCCGGCTATGTCAGGGTTTTAAAACCAGCCCTTTTTTAATGTGAGTTGCAAAACATGTAAACATATACAGTGCATATTTGCTGTGATTGGTCAGTTTTACCACCACATCATGTATGGTGGTCCATAGTACGTTTCAATAGGGAGGTAGATTAGTAGTTTTTTTACTTATTCAAACCCAGAAATCCTCATAACACCTTAAAACTAATTCGGCCATCGACTGTAAAAATTTCCGGGCTAATCCCTCTCTAATGCAGAAGCCAAAACATCCTAGTTATCAGGTGTGCAATGTGCAATTTTGGACAGCCCAGCTGCCTGGTGGGTGCACTCAAGATGGTAAATAGTTTAGTAGGGAGAGATAGGGTCTATTTTTATCACAGCAGCAGACGGGGGAGGCTTTCTGGCAGGCTGACGCACATGTTGAGAGCAATGGACTAACCGGTAGACAGACTGACAAAGACAAAGACACGGGCAGGCAGCTAGGCCTGCACGTAAAGTACGCTAACCAACAGTTCACAATGGCAAACAGAATTCACTAAAAAATGTGTTCCTTTATAGTGGGCCGTTTCAGTAGCTCAAGAGAAAAATTGTCACTCCCTTTCTTTTGTTTTATTTCCTTAGAAATAAGCAAACTTGTTTTGCATAGGCCTATTAGCGTCATTAGCCTGAGGGTGAAACGTTGCATCGTGCAGCTTTAAAAACGGGATGCATTACATATTTTGAGGGGCTGTCGTCATATCACCCCCTGAGCTTGTGATGAGTAAGTTAAAAGAGCTTATTGGGCCATGAATAATCACTGAGGCTGCTGTAGGCATGGTATAATTCAACTGAAAATTTGTAATACGCACACACTCTAAACTCACTTCTCTCTCTGTCAACTCCGCTGACTGTGGAGGGTCGAACCAAAGCCCACCCCGTATTTTGTAAGGTTTGAAAAGCTCTCCTTGGTGAAATGTGGAGCACATATACATGACCTCCCTCGGCAGCTCGACGATTCTTTCGCTCGACAGCCAAATATGACACGTTTTCAATGTGGTCAGTGTCGTCACTTGCAAGCAAGCGATCTCTAACAAGTTATCTACAAACAGCTAGCTATCCACGTGAAATGCTTCAGCCCACTACACCAGCGACTGCCCCCCATGCTGCCCCCAACCCCAGTGAAGTGGATTTTAACTAAATAGGCCCTTTAAATTAAACAAACTGGCATAACCTTAGAATCCATGATATATGTTGCAGATGAATACAACTGAGGGTTGATAAATGTATTGCGAATGAGGGACATGTTGAGTACAAATTGTACTGCTAGAAGTATGTCTACAGACACACTTTCAGACAGCGATGTTCTGAATACACTTTTTTCACAGTGATCCTACGATGCATATACTTAACAGAATCCATCAAAATAGAAGGTTTCCTTGGAGAGAATGAAGGTGTGTTTGTGTACGTGCGCGCAAGTTTGTACATGCACAGACCTGAGAGCAAGTCTGATCAGCCACGTTACCTCAAAACACCTGTGGGTACCAGGAATTTAGCAGTTAACAGTTAACATTTTAACATTAACATTTTCCCTGACTACCTGAAGAGCTGTGTTGCTTAGATACAATGTGTCTGTCTAAAACAGTAAACATGCTTTCTACAAATGCATCATTTGAAAGCAGGAAGTTCCAATGAAGTAAAGTGCTGTCTGGAATCAACGGCAGCTAAATTCCTGTTGAAGGTGCTTTCATTTGGCAAAATTTTGAAGAAAGCATCTCAAGTATCCTTCACGGAGAAGGCAATTCCATAATCCCCTCCAACAAATGGGGCGAGTTGGGGTGAACTCGGGAGAAGTTGGGTAAAAAAACAAACAAACATGGCAGACAGTTTCATTTCTCTTTTTTGGGGGGTGGTAAATAGTCCACTAAAGTATGTTTCTGAAAACATTTGAGGCAATGGAGTGGCAGAATCTCAAATCATATTTCATCTACAGTGTCTAGTTTGCTCAAATTTCGGGAACGTATTGGTGTGAACATACGTCGCTAGGATATCCCACCGTGCTTTTCTCCTGTTGCCTTGGAAGCCTGTCAGGGTCCCATGCAGTCAACTATGGCCAAACCGCTGCCTTCAAAAGAAGCTGAGTAGTGGTTTGACCCAAGGTGATTATTTTACTTCCTGGTTTCTACCGCTATCCCGATCTGTGTGTGTGTGTGTGTGTGTGTGTGTGGCTGACTGAAGCTGTACTCAATAATGCCTGTCCCTAAAATAATGTTGAATGAATCACTGCCTATGGTAAGGTGATTCAGATTAAATACAATTAATAATAGCCCCACATTCCCACTTGTGGCTGCATATTTTAGCACTGATTTATTTGCTATGATGTTGTGTGAGGCTGTTGGGTCTGTGTATGTGTGCGTGTATCTGTGTGTGTGAGGCACTCTGATGCATAGAAATGGTATTGTAGTAATTGTTGCATAATACCCGTGTGTGAATTATTTAATTCAAACCACTTCCCCCAAGCTTGTAGCAGCTGGCTCGCTCGTCAGGGCCACAAGGTGTGTGTGTGTGTGTGTGTGTGTTTCAAACACACACGCACCTAAGCACACAAACAGGCTTACAGTGTCGCATGCTAGCACACAGTTGTGCACACGCATGCAGTATGTATATACCAAGGCACACACACATTAACACATAGAGTACACCCTTCCATGCACACATAAACCTACTGACTAATGCAATGTTCTGGTTTGTACACTCTAAAAACACCTGGTTCCCCTATAGAGAGCCTGGTGGTGAGCCATTCCTGATAACCTCTTATAATGTAGACTGTATTATACTGTATAGGGCTCTAGACATATACTGTATAGGGCTCTAGCTTTTGGACGGCGCAAGGCCGGCGGTAGCGCTAATGCAGACGTAATGATGCGAGGTGGTTTTTCTCTCGCCTGGGCACGAAATTGTCTCGAAATGGGCGTGGGGGCGCAGTAGAGGGTGTGTCAGTCGAAATCAAGTGGCGCAGTGCTAGTTTGGTGTCAAATAAAACCAAATATTGCGCTAGAGCCTCCGCCTGGTCAGCACACGTCTGACCATGGTAGTTTCCGGGCTTTAGGCGAAGGTGCACTAAGCACATACCTATCCAAAATCACACACGACACTTTTGTGTATGTTATGTGGGCCTATTTCATGAATATTTTAACTAATCACTACTGTCCACAAAACAATATATGCACCTGTATCATGGTGGTTTATTAGAGGGGCCTTTAAATGGTCTCCAGAAGTCCACCAGCAAAATAAGGAATACTTTATTCTTGCTATACTTTAACGCTATAGACGTTATTACAATGTATATATAAACACGACAATTTAGTACAGCGTGCACTTTCAAGTACTATTACAGGTTCTATAATAAATTAACAAAATCATATGGGACGTCTTTGTCTTTGGCACTTGTTATGTTTTATTTGTGTTTGATATATAACCCTTTTTTTAAGTTGTGTAATAGAGAAAGTGAAAACCTGAACAACAAAATGGACAGAAGAATAAACAAGAATACAATGCAATGTAAAAAAGAATTAAAAATTAAAGTGAACATCAATCTTTAATTTATGACATTATGACATTTTGCGCTGCAGCTCCTCTGTTTACAATGAAATGTGAAATATATTTGCTGTAGTTGTTGTTTATACTAGCCTGAAGCTGAAAATTAAATTCTAAAAATTGCATTATTGTTGAGTTGTGCTTTCATCGTCGCAGAATTACCGTGGAGAGCCATTCGATCAAGTTGTCAGTAGCTTGCGTGACATGGTTCTGGTCAAGACATTGGGCCACTTTTACGGCCCCACCCTCGGGGCAGGTCTGGATTGGCGCCCTGCTCAGCGTAACCTAGGCTGAGCGTAGCAGATCGTTTTACTTGAGCTTAGATGTTTTGAGATAAACCACTTATTTTCTCTTATTCAGTCACTCTACATCACATTGGAGCTTTTACTGGGTCTATTATCGGCATGGTACAAAGACCCCTATATTTTCCTACACTGGAAAGTAATGCTCCTGACGACACTGTGTGGAAAACAGCAGGTAACTGTTCAGCATTATTTGAAAACATACAGCTCTGACGGCTGGAAAACATACCATGCTGTGTGAAAATGGGTATGGCTCAGTGGCTTTAAGTCTGAGGCCGTTTGGTCTGATGTCTTTTGCCTGATGTCTTTTTCACTGAGGCCGTTTTGCCTGATGCCCGATTGTACTAGAATTGAGACTTGACCATGTCTAAGGAAGAGTGCTGCGTTGTCTGATGTCTGAGACCTGACGCTGAGGTCTGAGGATATCCTAAAATGGCCAGCTCATCTGCGGGTACTATTTTGTGAATCATGAACTACTTTAGGTACAGGCCTAATGTTCTGTGTCCTATGGAATATAGTGGTATAATGAGACGATTTTACTGGTTTCCAAAGCAAATAAATTTTAGCCAAGTTTCCACCTTGTTGGAAAAAACAAAATATTATTAACATTTGGCGTTTTGCTAAACCGGCTATCAGCTCTCTGCAGTCGGCGGTGTTAACCCGCTGTTTGGACCCTGCTCACTGGGCTGGGAGAGGCTGGCATACCCTTTACATTTTTTATGATCTACTGCTGTGGAGAGCTCAACCACCCTCTTGTTAGTTCTCCCCAAGCTTCACCGTTTGTCTCTCTCTCTCTCTCTCTCTCTCTCTCTCTCTCTCTCTCTCTCACCTTGGTTCTTTTTTAGTGTGAGGCTCTCAGAGTGCCTCGTGTCATATTAAAGAGACAGACCACTGTAAAATGAGAAATATGACATAATAACAGCGCTCTCCTCGGGGATGGGCGGACTCGCCTCTTCGGCCATCGATTTTGGATCATTGTGAACGGGCTTTGGGTCACTGAAGCTTTAGCTTTTATCCCAGCCTTTAATTTCTTTCTCTCTCACTCTTGCTGTGGCTCACACACTGACACACACACACACACACACACACACACACAATGCTCCACAAATCTCTTTGCATTCACGTTTTTTTTTCTCCGCCTCTTTCCAAACCTTTGCAGTAAGTCACTCTCAACACAACTTACCTTGATAACAAACAAGGTACAATTCACTAGTTTGCACCGCAAAGTGAGTGTGTGAATAGGTTTTGATTCTTAACAAAAACAACCATGAAGCCACTGGCTTCTGCTGTCTCTGCCCACCACACACATTTGAGGGTGTGGGTTTGTATTATCTTAATAATAATAATAATAACAGAATTCAAATTTTACTGTAGTCCTGTTTTTGCCTATGGTAACATATCACATTGCAATAAAACTGGACCAGGATCAACCTCCAGTATCAATTACATAACCAAATACCTACACTATTATTTAACTGTCATTATTTCAGTAGTGGGGGCTTTGTTTCTGCTTTAGGGCAACGATTCAATATTTGGCAATATCACAAAATATGGAGTATTCCCAGACGCAGCCTAGATCTCCTGCAAATCACTTTTTCCCTTGAATTCGATATACTGTATGAGCATACAGCGTACAAACCAACTGAAGTTATGAAGCTTACTGACCTCCCGGGACCCTGAACAGGAATAGTCAGGTAAAAGAAAACAAATGAATAAGTAATAACCACTAACAGCTATTTCCCCCTACACCCCAGACGTGGCTGAAGAACTACGGCTACCTGCTGCCTCATGACATCCGCACATCAGACCTACGGCAGGAGAAGGCCATGCAGTCGGCTGTGGCAGCCATGCAGAGGTTCTACGGAATCCCCGTGACCGGCATACTGGACCAGACCACTATAGAGTGAGTGTGTGTGTGTGTGTGTGTGTGTGTGTGTGTGTGTGTGTGTGTGTGTGTGTGTGTGTGTGTGTGTCAAACTGGACAAGTCTTTATTGGAGTAGGAGCTATTTACCAATGGAGATGGACTGAGCTCATAAGGGAAAAATCATTAGCGGCCTCGGGCCTAAAACATGCTAATCGTCCGTACTCCGGTGGTCAAGGCTCAGCCACAGTACTGGTGGGACGGGGGGCTCAGTGGTAAACCTGCCCGAGGCCTTTCTGTATGTATTTCACACGCGCCCCCCCCCACCCGTGTTTACTTGAGTTTCCTCCGGGTGCTCCGGTTTCCCCCACTCCACAAGGCGTGTTAGCACTACTTCCTGTCTTCACTAAGGCACTGGTGTTAGAACTGGAATCGTGCTGCACCGCGTGGCTGCCCATCGCTCCTACGCAGTTAGGGTGGGTCACAGGGGGACAACCCCCCCCCCCCCCATGGGGACAATAAATGATAAGGTAACAGACTAGAAAGAGAGGATTCATTCAGGATTCAACGACTTGTAATTGCCTACATACAATGCATACATATTGCACACCTGGCAAGGCCCTAGAGGTCGTGTCCTAACTGCTCAGTGTGTCAGAAATAGAGACATCTGTCAAGCATCGGAGCCCTGGATGTCACGTGTGGCGTATTTTACCGCGTGTGGGCAGTTAGAGCGCACTGTTCTGCCTTTATGGTGTTATGTGATCCATAGCGCCTCCTGTGTTACCCGTCTAGTGATTGCATTAACCGGTGTGTGGATAGGTTGGGATTTAAGACCTGCGTTACGCTTTGTGCTTTCAGGACGAGCCGCCGCACACTCACAAAATGTTGCTGACGTCATGGCATCAGAAAACATGGCCATGGATTGTTGTTTGTGGTGAGAAAACAACAGTGCTGTGTGTGTGTGTGTGTCCAGGTGGATGAGAAAACCTCGCTGTGGCGTTCCAGACCACCCTCACACCAGCCGCAGGCAGAGGAACAAGCGCTACGCCCTAACGGGGCAGAAATGGAGGGACAAAAAGATCTCCTACAGGTATTGGTCTGTCTCTCTCTCTCTCTGCCAACCCCCCTCTCTCCCTCTATAGTAGTCCAACCCCCTTTCTTCTCCCTCTCTCTCTCTCTCTCTGTAATGTAGGTCTAATGTAAATTAGGCCGTTCCCCTGGGCCAGGCTCAGTGGATCCCAGCTCTCTGCAATCTGTCTGACCGCTTTATTGTGTTACATAATACCAAGAGCATGAGGTCACCGTGGTGTTTAGTTACCCCTCCCTCCCCAACACTTACTGCATTTGAGCCCTCTTAACACTTCACCTTGTGCTTTAGCCTGCTGTCGGCTGCTGTTGGTACCTGACGTTGAGCTGCCTACGGTGTTGTCCTGCCTACAGGCCTGACTGCCACCAACGTTGCTGTCATTCGAATTATATATCTATTAAAGGGGTCGTGTGTTCAAATTCAGTAATATGGGGTTCTTAGGTAAAGCAACCAAGTAAAGAAGATGTACAAATGTCAAACATAGAGCCTACACAAAAGGGAGGGAAATTGTTTGTGTGGGAAGCACACGCTGAAGAAGGCTGTTTGTGCCGCTACGTGTGGGTTGTTTCTAATGTTTTTAAATTTTTCTATTATGAAATAGCCAGTCAAATAAAGGCTTTTTAAAATAATTTTAAAATATTTATGTTATTGCAATTCCAATGCTATTTCATCGTTCAATATGCAGGAATCGTTGTAAAAGGCTAACTACCATCTGTGTTATTGTGCTGGACAGCATAATTCATCGCCCAGCTGCTAGCATCCAGATGCGGTAGCCTACTTAACTGTACTTTAAGTAGAAAACGCCCTCCAAGCTTAGACCTAACACCAGCAGGCTGCTCACGTTCCAGACCTCTATGATGTTCTGCACAAATCATAGTTCCAGATTTACAGTTTGATGTGCTGCAGTCGAATTCCCGAAGGCCATTTCCATAATTGTGATGCGGCGGTTGGGTGGAGTGCAGGCGCGGACGGAACGAGACACAGATACGCAGACTCCCTGAGAGACGACGCCTGAACAGAGCGCGAGAGACGGTGCTCGGCGTTTAATGAGAGACTCACAGACTACAAATCACGCGGGCCGTCAGAACATAAACAGCATGAAACGCGTACACTGTCACTATGTCCGACAAACGGACATCCCCAAACCCCCGCACATTTACCCTCCCCACAGGAGCAACTGATGAGCAATCATGCCCATTGGGTCCAGGTGAGCAGCAGGGGTGTGTCGGTGGCTTGGTAGACCGCACGCCAGCGTATCCCTTATCCCTAACATATAATAGGTAAGATTAATTCAAATTTAAAATTACATTTAAATGCAGAATATTAATGCTGTGTCTGGCTGAGGTGGTAGACGTGTGTGTGTGTGTGTGTGTGTGTAGGGGTGTGCGAAGGTACGGGTGTGTGCGTGTGTGAATGATGGCAGACCATCTGTGTGTTTTGGCCACAGGTCATTTGGCTAGCTTCGGCGCCATAACGTTCCACACCATTAACTTAATTCGGACAACTGCTACCTAGCTCCGTAGCAAACTCACGCACGCACGCACATACACACACACACACACACACACACACACACACACACACACACACACACACACACCACTAATAAGTGGGTGTAAAAATTCACAAGTACAATTTATGGATGGGTTTATAGCTTATAAAGGACAATGGACAAATTGACAATAAGTCCAAACTTTTTAGAAGTCAAAAGCCAATAAATACACACACAAGACCACAAAGCTCACTGGATTAAGCTATAAAATAGTAAATGATTGTACCCAAAAGCAGCTGTAATTTTTTATGCTAAACGCAATATGCATTCAGTTATTATATTTTGTGTAATCCTGTGATCCGACTGAGGATATCTAGGGGATGACAACATTCCTCTAGGCTCAACCTTGTACATTTTAGACATATTGAAGAATGAAATGTGAATGCTGTGGAAACAAGATTGTAGTTTCTTTATATAAATATCTCACACCCACACACACTTAATTATTCGAATCACGCTTCCTATTCACTCCATTGCAAACATCCATTGGCGGCATGGTGTCACAGAAAGGAGACTGTCCATTAAAATTTCTCAAATTGAGTTGCACTCCCCTTTCAAGCCGGAGCATGTTCCGTTAAGATTGGCTCTGATGTAACTGCCGCTGTTGAAATGAGCCAGTGTTCCACTTAATGGCTTCAGATTCTCTGCGCAGACACTGACTAAAACCATACAGTATATCTATTTCCAGCACAACGCAGGAACCAACTGCCTCTGAGCAGGAACTGTGCAGACAAAAAGTATTCCTACAAGGAGAACTAATCAACAAGAATACAGGGTGCACTCGGGTATAAATATCAGGGTTGGTGTTCAGGTTGAAAAGCCTTTACTTGTGTAACGTCCGGGGGCACATCCTGGGATAGTGCTCACCCCTCCCATTGGATCTCGCCAGCGTGCCATCCACCGGTCGGCAGCTTGACCACACACCCAACCCCATGGAGAGTTACCTCTCCTCTCAAAAGGGAAACAATGCCGAGGGATTTTGACGCTTGTCATGTGTAGGGGCCTTTATGGTGCCTCCACAGTTATTTCCAATGTGTATTTTATAAACGGGAACAAAGCATTGACCCCCTGCTGAGAAACAGATTGTGGGGAGTCAACTCTGCATATTAAGTGTTGTGTTTCTCCTGATTATTTTGCTTCATAGGACGTTGTCTGTCTTGTCGTGTCTACCAGCTAGCGTGTCTCTCTTTCTACTGCACTCTCCCTTATCTCTTTTCTCTCTCCTTCGCTCTTTCCCTCTCTCTGTCAGTCTCTCCGACACCTTGCCCATCCCCCAACCCCCTCCGCTTTCTCACTCTGTCAGTAATTGGTACTGATGCTTTGAAAGGGCTTTTCAAATGAACGGTCTTTTCAAATGTACGGTGGGTGTGAAATGAGTTATGTAACTTCTAATGATATCCCTTCCACTCTGCCACAGCAGTGGACATACATACATGGCACCTTGCCCATCCTGCAATTAGTGTCTAATGACCCACTTGCTTCATTTATCTCTGGCCACAGCTGTACTCACATAGACACTTTGTACTGCTCAGACAATTTACCAGGAACCAAATTATGACTAAAAGCACAAGCCAATGCTAAATGTTAGCCCGCTAATTTGACTATCCAATCCAGGCGGATGGTTTTATTGGGAAAAATACTGTATGGCATAAGATAAGTTTTAGCCCCCCACAGCTGTAAAAAGAGATAACCCTGGAAAGAAAGTCAGCGGATGGATAGACGGAAGCTATGTGCAGTAAATGTAACCTCCCTACTCTCTCCTCCTTCACAGCATATCTAACTTCACCCCCAAGGTTGGGGAGAAGGACACCCAGCGAGCCATACGACAGGCCTTCGATGTGTGGCAAGCTGTCACACCACTCACTTTCCAGGTATGAGCCCTTATTGTTTTCCTTTTAAAACAGAGCTTCAACCTTGAAAAGTGCAATGTAGAAAAAGGGTAATACAAGTAATAGATCTAGAAAGGACCAATCTAGCTAGCAGTTAGAGCTATACCAGATTTTATGGCAATTATAATAGTATAAAGATAAACATACCACCTGCTACACTAGGGTTACTGTGATCTTGTAAGGTATGTTTAAAAAAACCTGGAACATTGGCAGCGCCGATGTGTTACAAGACAACTGCACTCGTGTTTGTTTTTAAAGCTGTCATATTCTTTTGACTTTCAGCAGACCTTTTATTTGCTTTTTTGCTGTAGTTGCAGGCGTTGTTGATAGCAGCGAGGCAGTAAGCAGTGTCTGTTGCCGTAGTAACTTTATTTTTTCTTTACTACATACGAGTATAATCCCCGCGTACTGTACTGTATTGTACTGGCAAAACACATACAGTAGGCAAATCAAAGGGTTCCCATACTGTATGGTCTCATTTACATTGGGCAGTGGAGAGACTAATAGCAATAGATTAATAACTAATAGTTAAATATTAAGATTTTACCATAAAAAAATATCCTATTTAAAGAGTGTTGGTGACCTCACAGGCATGCGACTCATCAATGTAGTTTTGAGCCTTACGAGAGCTAGCTGCTTCTTAGCCTCATGCTAAACATAACTAACCAAAGGCTTTAAAATGTGCTAAGGTGGGATCCAACAGTGATTATCTCATGAACCAAAATGCAAAGAGATCATTTTGAGTCCAACACAAACCAAAAAAATGTAGGTGATTGCCGCAATTTACTAAGGGAAATATGCTAAGAACTAAAGGGGGACAAATGGGACACGTGCTCTGTGACCTCAGACCCCTAAACCAAAATGTGCGCATCATTTATAGTGAGCTTCCTCCATCTAGACTTTAATGTCTACAACCAATCTATAATGTTCTGGGGGGTTCCTGCTGTAGTCTCCCCAGGAGTCAAGTCAAGTCAAGCCCCAGAGAGGCAATTAGTTGTGCAGCAGTAAAGACAACATAGCAATGTCCAAGCATAAATAAAAAAACAATGTTTTATAACCACTAAGATTGAGGTTAAAACCAATATTTACCAAGCGTGGTAGGGTGGTCGCGCTGATATTTCCTTTCGCTAAAACCAATCTCTAATGTTCTGGTGTGCTCCTACTGTGTCTCCGCAGGAGGTGCCATACTCAGACATCAAAGACGAAGGCAAGGAAGCCGACATCATGATCTTCTTTGCATCTGGTTTCCATGGCGACAGCTCTCCGTTCGATGGTGAGGGTGGGTTCCTGGCCCATGCCTACTTTCCCGGACCGGGCATTGGCGGTGATACACACTTTGACTCGGATGAGCCCTGGACACTTGGCAATGCCAACCATGATGGTAAGACACCTTGTTTTAGGTATGCTAGCTCTTGCTAGTAGCTGTGTTTGTATTGGTAGAATACATGCATAAACCTTTTTCTTGTGACAATGTGACAAGTGTATTCATAGCAAGCAAGTACCTCAACCAATGTTATTTTTAGGGGGGGGGTCTTGTTTAATTTAAAAATAAAACCTACTCAAGCGATACAATTTCTGGTATTATCAATCCTATTAGATCCGATTTCATTTTATTTTATTTAGGATACATTTATTAATCCTTTTGGTGGAATTGGGTCGTTGCATCAGCAGGGAATCAGAGAGCGTATCACGGGGGTGTAATAAGATAACTAAAGGACACGAAACAGAACTGTTACGTTAAATAATTAAAGAGGTGAGATATCCTAATAATCTGATTATGTGTTTTTAATTAAGTAACAAAGTCATAAGAGGATGTTTTGGAAAATCATCTGCAGCATGAAACATTTCAGGTGGTATCTTTTTTTGTTTGATTAATTCCTTGGAAAAGGATTTACTAGGCCAAACTTTAGAATGAAGCACGTAAAATGTGGATTTGTGGAAATGCATTCACTTGATTCAATCAACTTCAGTCAATCAATGTTTAGAGCCCCATGTTGTTTAGTTATTGGTAGAGGGGTCTGTATCAGTTTGACAAACGACTTATGCCAGATAATGTCCTCTTCTGAGAATATGTGTGTTTACAGAGAGATCAAGTAGTAAGGAGTAAGAATGAGGGAAAAAGAGGGAGACAGTCGAAGAGGCAGAGGGGAATCTCTGTCTCTTCGAGAGATTAGCAGAACAGGGAATTAGCGTTGACAGTGGAGCTTTAAACTTGCCACGCCACATTATAGCTTGTGTTGGAGTCGTGCTGCAAAGTGAATTGCTGCAGTAATAGCTTGGATTCCTCTGCTGGCTTGTTTTAAAAAGGAGCTTGACTATAATATATATTTTAGTGGTGCTGGATTCCCAGCCCCACACACACACACACACACTGGTTCTAGATGGATGACTCCCTCAACAGTAATGCCTTACTGTATTGACCGACTAATCAGCACAAGTAGCACAATTGCTGAGCAGTACAGTTCCATGTCTATACAAGTGTGTGTGTGCGTGTGTGTGTGTGTGTGTGTGTGTGTGTGTGTGTGTGTGTGTGTGTGTGTGTGTGTGTGTGTGT
>JAOEHI010054076.1:0-14436 GCA_025447815.1 Percopsis transmontana | reverse complement strand
AGTGGTACAGCAAAGTGCTGCGCTGTGCAGAGTAAACCTCACTCCCCGACACCTTAAGAGACGTGTTAGCGACCGACCGACGCTAGAGCCCATTGGGTTTTAGCCTCCCTTACTAACACGTCCGCCTCCCACGCCGGGGATCCGGATCGAGTCCGGAGAGAGACTCGACCGGTCACAGTAACACTGACGGCCCAGTGTCAAGAGTCACGGTCCGCCACACACACACACACTATCATATAGCTACGTCCCGAAGAATCGCCCCCTGGTTACAGTGGCCGCCTTGAGTTTGGGCTCTCCTGCTCCAGTGCAAGCTCCAAGGTAAAGCACAAGAAGCCATCGCTGCACTACCTCTGGGGGACAGCGTAGATTATGAGAAGGTCAAGGCTGCCATTTTGCATATCTATGAGCTGGATTCCGGAAGCATATCGGCAGAGATTTAGGGAGCATAAGAGAGCAGGGCCAGACGTATGTTGAAATCGCTAGAGAGAAGGGCGTACTGTTTGATAAATGGACTGCTGCCAGTCAGGTAACTGACGTTAATACACTCAGGGAGTTAATGCTTTTGGAGGACTTTAAGAAGTGTCTCCATGACAGTGTGGTGTATTTGAATGAGCAGAAGATGCAGACACTGGCGGCAGTCGCTACCTTAGCCGATGAGTGTGTTCTTATACATAAGACTGCTTTCTCCATAGTAGCTGGTAGTAAACCACGCAGTATCCGCCGCACTGCACCCTCACCGCCGTCTAGCCCGCCTAAAGTATCACAAGTGAAGAAAGATAACCGTAAGTGTTACTACTGCCATCAGAGCGGACATGTAATTGCTAACTGTTACATGTTAACATGTTGTTTTTGATGCGTGTATTTCACTGTATATGGCTCAATACTGACCAAGTTTGATCAAAATATTTGTTTACCTTTGGGAGTAATTTGCACTGAAAATTATTTTCTGGTATAGCGCCCCCATATGGCCGATTGGCTCCAGGTTTGGTGACGATCGGACATACCGTTCTCGATACGTGTTCATTTTCGGTGCCAATTTTGGGGATAATTGGACAAAATTAGTAAAACAACTTTGACCTGTTGGTGGCGCTAGAGACATGGGTCTATGGACACCAGCTGTGTGTAAGTATAGGATAGCCCTCCAACAGGCTGCCAAGTTTCATAAAAAGTGACAAAGCGGTTTACAATAGGATTCCACAGCTATTATAATAATAATAATAGAGAAAATAACGTACAATTACAATAGGGTTCCGGCAGCTTTGCTACTTGGACCCCTAATATAATAATAAAAAACGTGCAATTACAATAGTGTTGCTGCAGCCTTGCTGCTTTGACTATTAATAATACTAATAGTATTATTACTATTAGTATTATTAATAGTCAAAGAGAAAAAAAAAACAATTACAATAGGATTGGACCCTTAATGAATAGCGCATTAGGGTCCAGCTGTGAGCACACAGACCTGCCCCTTTGTCCAAAGCATGGAGAAAGCCTGCAACAGTGCTGATTTCAACTGACACGGCGAAAAGCCAATGAAAGCTATGAAAGTGTGAGTCATCCCCCCGCTTTGCCAATGGAAACGGTGGGTAGGCGGACAACAAGAATCACACTTGGTTGAATGGTCATCAAACAATTATCAGCAGAAAATAGCTTGAGATGCGCAAAACGAGATCTTAGCCATCCATCGTTGGAGTAGCCTATAAGCTACCCTTTCGCATTGGACTCAAACTGCAGTATTTTCCGCACACCGTCGTGGATTTGTTCAGCTTTCAGAATTTAACCTTCGATCTTTTGGAATTTGTGCAGCGGTGGACAGCAGTTGTCATTGATTTAGTGGTATAGGATACTAACGATGCAACAGAAAGCCATTGAACTGAAGTAATCATGGAAGTAATGTTTTATTAACATGATGAATGATGAACGGTGCCTGCAGAGGTTTCCCTGCCCATGCTCTAATGTGTGGGGGTAGTCAATTAGATAATGTAATCAGCGATCAACTACTGTGTGTCAGTCCAAGTGCACGACTTGAAGCCGGCCAAGAAGACATTGTAGCAGCGTCATGGAATTGTTCCTCGAATATTCATGGGCTATGGACCATTGGCGTTGCGTAATGGTTTGTTTCCTCCACAGCGTACTGTGCTCTGCAAGATGGATTGTAATTAGGCCAAATGATGTAGAGGCAAATCCACCTGGAACTGATGTTCCCTCCTCTCGCGGTCAAATTCGTGCCCCTGTGACACTTAATTATTTTGATTCTCAGAATATTTCACAATTCCCTGTTGTAGCGTTGCTGATTATTGTGGAAGTTTCTTCTCGTTGGTTAACCATCTGAGACTAAATGTTAATAGGTCTACAATTCGGGCGTGCGAATGAAGTGGTCACAACATTGCCTAATCTACATTTAAGACTTCCGATTTAGGAGCTATATTACATACGAAATATATAGGCCTACCAAGCATCCATGGGAAGTTTTGGAGAAAGTAATAAATTCAACGATATTTTGATCAAGGAGAACAACGTTCCTTTAGTTTTAGTATTTCAGGTTATGTATATCATGTCTAGATCAAATAGTGTCAGCCCACCCGGAGTTGGTGTGCTTGGGCCGAGGGGAGGGACTGAACACAGATCGGCTTGGGGCGAGTCTGAGTCCGTTGCAAACGGATGCCCGTATTCTGCCAGGTCTCCGCGCAAAAAGTTTTTTCGTTCGAGCAGTCGGGGGAAGGAAGAAGACTTTAAGGACCAACGAGCCTCGGGGAAAGTGAGCAGGGTCAACTTTAGGTCCAGGTCAGCTTGGCAAGAACATGGAGAAGAAAGTCGAAACAATAACCGCTCACCCCCTAAAAACGCAAATGGGGAGGTGATCCCCAAATCCGCGGATTTGGATCTGGTGGAGCGGAGAGCCAAGTTCAAGTCGGAGGTGGAGGTTATGCCTGAAGTTAAATTCTCCATGGTGGCGTGCTGCAACAGCGTCATGCAGATCTTTAGTTCAAAGAAATTTCCGTCGGAGAAGTTAGAGCGGCTTTACCAGCGCTATTTTTTCCGTCTCAACCAGAGTAGTTTGACCATGCTTATGGCCGTGTTGGTGCTGGTGTTTGCCGTCATGCTGGGGTTCCATTGTGTCGGAAGAACCACCAGTGTCACTTACGTGATGGTATTTTCAATGGCAATTCTCCTCATCCTTACACTTATTGTGGTTTGCAACCGAAACAGATTCCACCAGGACCATATGTGGATTGTCTGTTATGTAGTCATATTGGTGGTGCTGGTGGTCCAGGTTATCGGAGTTGTACTCGTGGATCCGCGGAGTGCGTCAGAGGGTATCTGGTGGACCGTGTTCTTCATTCATGTCATCTACACATTGTTACCCGTCAGGATGCGCGCAGCTGTTATCACTGGAGTTCTACTGTCTGCCATCCACGTGGCTGTGTCTTGGATGTTAAATGGTATGGACGACTTTCTTTGGAAGCAGGTAGGCCTACGTGTAATGTTTTAGTTGAAATCGTGTTAGTCTAGACTATTCATTATTTTGAAGCCAGCTAAACTGTGGTCACAATAATAATGGATACAATAATAATAACCTGGGCTACACAGCCTAGGCTACTAATCTTACATGGATCAAGATGGTCAGTCACTATTTTCCACAGCTTTTTCAAAATTTTTACAAATCAAAGCCATTATTAAATCATCAGCTGCTGCATTGTAGTTATGTCCTGGCACTAAATCGAACTTCAATCACATTAAAAGCCATCTTTAAGGCTATAGCTAATTTAAAATGGACAGATGATCAAACCGATAGTTGGCTACTGTATAATGTATAATGTATATTAAAAGTAATGATATAAACCACAGTAAGCAACTAATAATGTTGTTTGAATAGTGGTGATAGTAGTCATTTGGGCTGATAACACTTAAAAGCTAGCGGGGATCGTTTATGGACACGAAGCAATGGCATAAAGCCTAAACACAATTTTGGCTATGATAGCATATAGTCAGTTAGCTTGTTTTACAACGATTCCGTAGCTTATGCAGTTTCATAGACTAAATAATTATATTTCTACAACTAAATGAAACTTGCAACCAATTTAATGGGCTGAATTAGTTACGATATCCTACCTCCAAGAGAAAGTGGTTAAAAAATCTAGGTTGTGAAAAGTCTTTCCATAATATATTATTGCCTGTACGTTAGATGCTATAAAAACACAAACATACGTTTAAAAAAAAAAAACGTTTTTGGGTTTAGCACTAGCCTACTCAAATTATATGCACATTTAATAACAAGCACTTTTACTGTAGCATTTTAGAATAATTCAAGTAATGCAAAGACTGCCAAATGACCTAATTGTAATATACTATTTAATGAATTTAACGAATCTGTATTGAAAAACTACAAACCAATAAAATTATCACACTTTTATTAAAAGTAACACACCAAAATTGGACAGAAAATTGCACAGAATATATTAAAACAATATTAAATATTGTTCTTCATTCAGTTCTGTAACAATCAAATTTAACAGAGTTTTGACAAATTATCCAAATAATGTAAAGTTCTAGAAAACTGCAGTCAAGTAGCAGCTCTAGGCTAGCATTTCGAAAAATACAAAAAGTTTAAATTATAGGCCTACTACGCAATCATTGTAATAATTTAAAATAAAAATGTAAATAATTTAACAGGTAAAACACAGAATGGTAGAGGGCGGAACAAATACTGCAGATTGCACATTTGATGTCCTTATCAGACACTAAAGTATTTTCACACCACTGACATGATCTGCATTTTCTGGGTAGCGCCTTGATAATGGTTAGATCGTCGAGAGTGAAATCTTAACACTGAAGGGCGGGGCGGGGAGGCATATGTTTGGCCTTTTTTCTCTTTCGGATAAAAAATGAAAATACCAGTTTTGGCTGAATGTTTTCGGAGGTCGAAATTTCGGTGCATCCTAAAAAAGTGTTTTTCCACCGCTGGAACTTGCCAATTTTCTGCTGCTGGAACTTGCCAGTTTTCTACTGCAGGAAGCTTTTGGAATGGAAAATTCCCTTGAGTGATCATTGCACTTACTCTATGGTTCATAAGGTCATATATTTTTCCACTGCAGGAAGCTTTTGGAATGGACAATTTCCCTTGCGTGATCATTGCACTTGCTCCCTGGTTCATAAGGTCACATATTTAGGCCTGTTGTGATGATTGTTTAGTTTTTGTTAAATTCATTGAATTCTAAAGAGTCCTACGAAACAGGCCTACGTTCTATTAGGCCTACGTTAGCCAAAAGTCAAATTGCTCCCTCATGATTTGTAAGAGCACTCTGCACTTTTGATTAGTTTAGATTTTAGTAAAGACAAGAACAGCTTAATATAAAATCTTGTTTGTATCCATATTAACGTTTACTGATGGTCGCAGTTTCGCCGACGTTACAACGCACAATACAGTGCCAGCTGGGAGATCGATCATTTTTATTTGATTAGCTAAGCAGTCCTAAATCCACTTACTCTTACATATCACAACAATAAGGCTGCACAAATTAACACAGGTTACAACTGGGTAAATAACAAATACAATAGGATTAAGTAGTCTATACATAACTGTTGTGTGCATGTGATCAATCTTTTCTGATTTTATATTTGTTATAGGGTACATATTAGCTGGAGTATAAAGTTTAATGTAATACAAAAATAACCAGAGCTTTTCACATATCGACTTTTGCAGGCCAGAGTAGCTGAAGAAATTAGCTGGACCCTAAACATGAAAAGGAAGGCTAAAGTTGGGGATATTGCCAGCTTTTTTGCTAAGAAAATTCAAAAAAGTACACAGGGGAAAGAAGGAGAAGGCAGTAAACTAGAGAGATCAGGAGGGTCAGAGCAGGAGAAGACAGAAAGAGACGAGGTAATAAGTGAAGGAGAAGAGGAAAGTGACAGAGATGAGGAAAAAGAAGAATCGGTGAGGGATGAAGAGGTGGCTCCAGATTCAGAGAGAGGGACAGAGGCAGGGAGTGATCAGGAGGAGGAAGATGACAGAGAGGAAGAGGGTAGACCTGCAATTCCCCCTTGACCACATGGTATGTTTTTATTCTTCTTTCATATAAATTGCCTGACAGTAGGATAATATGTAATGTAACTTATATGCATTAATTAAATCATAGACAGGAACGTCAGTCTTCAAAATATTAAGTAAATCTTATATCTGTAGTATTTACTGTTCTGAAGTAAATAAGTAGATTATATTATATTTTTTCTGTTTGGCATTTTTAATTACTTGGTTATATTAAGTTACATTACTCACTATAATTATGTAAATGTTGCAAATTTTCTTTTGATAAATATAATTTACTGTATGCATTTATTCTTTTATGACAAATCACACTACAGAAATACAATAAAATTAAACCGTTTATTTACTTATTAAAAGCATTCCATAAAACCTTTGATCATGTCGAACAACAACAGTGTACACTGAAACTTCAAAAAGTCATACCACATATCAAAAACAACAGAAAATGTAAACTGAGGTAGGAAAATTCTAACTGGCAAAATGTTTACAATTTCCAACATAAAAAAAAATGTCAATACAAATCTAACAGCCCACTGAAACAGTGCAATTGGAACAAATCGGCACTTTGGGCTAGTGCACTTTTTGACGAGTTACCCCTGCCAGATGGAATCCCTAGCACTGACAAGACAGCAACTTCAACTTTAAAGCATTTACTTTTGGCGACAGCTTAATACCATCCAATTCAAGAAAACGTTTTGGAAACATCTCAAAAGTGTAGCGCAGTGTTGAGGGGTATGCAAGGTTAAGGGCATAAATCAGCCCCATAAGCAGCATACAAGCTTTAGGAGTACTGCCGCATCCTGGCAACATCTCCTTGCCTTCAAGAAGTGGATCCTCCACTGGATCCTCTCCATCAGCACCATGGACGACCAGGATCTTGAGGATGTGTTGTGTGGCATCACTGCGGCTTTCCTCCTGCATACAATTTCCAAGAAAAAAGAAGACAATTCTATTGAGAAACAAAAACAAATAACATTTCTTTAATCATTCAAAGTGACTTCTTTATCAGGGCAGAATGAACACAAAGTATGTGCTAAAAACTACCACCATTAAACATAGCTTGGATTATGTTAAATTGAGGCAAATCTATTTTACAGTGAGCCGACATTAGGAAGCCATTTGTAGAACATGGCTGCAACTCCAGATTGTAGCCCCCCGAAATGATTGTTGCTTATAGCTATAAATTGTGTGCCTCTGCACCATTACAGTGCCAGAAACTCTGTCTTGTTAACCCCTGAGCATGTCTTAATTTGTGTGATTGTACTTAATTTGAATAATTTAAAAAATATCCTTTTTAAGTTTGTTCTTCCAGATATATAATTTTGTTAGCTTTTTCAATGTACATTTGGGCCATCGCTGAGCAGAATATCTCCCTCTTTTCATTTACCTGCCTCTCTTACTTTAGGGTTAACTTGCACTTCAAATGATAACACATTACATTTTAAACTGTCATTACAAAAATAAATATAATCATGCTTTACCAGGCAATCTTAAAAAAGTTCCTCCACTTTCTCACCAAGGTACAGCATGAGGCTGCGGGTAACAGCTTCACATCTCATCTCAATGCTTTGTTTCTGTGAACAGATTAATATTCATACACAATGAACATATGTGAGCATATGTGTACAAGGAACAGTGATTTGAGCACATGGAGCAAGAGCCATGTGTGGAAAGATGGAACGTGCAGGGGCAATGAAGCTACTGAGTGCGAGGATTTGAGCTGTATATGTTTTAAGCATGGGGCAGTGTGTGAGTGAGAGAAACAGTAGGTCAGTTTCTCTGCAAAAATATATGAACAAGCATAACAAGCACACCTGACTCAGTTTGTCCAGGAACGGCCTCAGCTTGGTCCCCAGGACACCTCCCTTGACCTTCATCAACGGCCTCAGCTTGGTCCCCAGGACACCTCCCTTGACCTTCATCAGGGTAATAAGTTTTGGTGTGTAGTGGTCAAGTTTGTACATGAAGCTCTGCTCCAGGGAAATTGTTATTATTCTCCTGAATTCCTCCTTGATCTGAAATGACAAAAGGATTCACAAGTATCTGGAACTGGGCCAAATACTCAGATGCAAAATTAAGGGAGGGTAAATTTAAATACGATAGTAATGGTGTAATGAACAAGCTGTGTTCAATCAGGAACAGTACTCCATAATATATATTATAAAAACTTCCCAATGGAGCAGGTAATATTTAAGGGTTTATAAATGTACCTACCTCAGCTGCACAAAACAAAGCAGGCCATCTGTCTTTGAAGTCACCAGCTGGATTACCACTCACAACCTCGAACCTTTAATAGGAGAGCGTTTTGGCAATTTTTTCTTGAATCACCTTAGTGTTGTTGTTCTTCTTTACCTTGTTAAGAAGCTCCTGTCTCTCAATCTCCAGACTGTCGCTACTTTCTCCACTAGGATGTGGAGGAAGGTAGTTCACCTCTGCTCTCTTTGGTCTCTTGCAATTTTTGGCAGGATTTTTATCACCAGGGGCTTTCCTTTTCAATGAGTTAATATCAAACTCAGGACAAGGTACTTCACGCCTTCTAAATTTTAGAACGGTAATTAGCCATCTTGTATTTGAGATGCTGCTGCCACCCGTGCAAGCCTGAAAATGAGATTCGAGGCTCCCTTAGGCATGGATGCTTTTTTAGCAGAGCTTCTACAACTGCCAGTATTTGAAGACCAGTGGGATAGGCAGTGTAGTGGAATATTACTTCAGCAAGTTTCTCAAGTATGTCAGAGTTCATGCTTGGATTCTGAAGGAGTGAGCCATCACTTCCATAAGCCGTATTTCCTGCTTGAAGGATCATTTCGACATCATATGAAAAGGTGGATATAACAAAATTGGTTGGCCAAGGTTCTGATCGATACTCTGTGGACTGCTGTAAAATGATGGTATTGGATGAACTACCTGATGAACTGTCATCCTGGAAAGACTGATCCAGTGGCACTGTAGGGGAGGAAGCACCAGACTTATTGATGGGAGTCAATCTGAGAATAATAGGAGGTTCTTCTATTTTAAGTAGTTTGATTGTGTCTTTGTCCTTAATCATATCTGTTGACGTTAGTGAAGAATTGGTTATCAAAATCTTTGTCCATGTACATAACAGTAAAACTCCCTTGGAGTTGGAAATGATCCTGTGCAGCTGCCAAAACTTCGTCTACAGTGCTAGGGATTCCATCTGGTAGGGTTAACTTGTGAACTTGAGTGTCTTCAATAATAACACGTAGTTGAACTTTAAAATGAAAATGGCCATGAAAATGGCCATGAAAATGGCGGCAGACATCATCACAGCCTTGGGCAAGCAGAACTGCAAGAAAAAAAGAAGACATGGTTCGATAAGACAAGAGCAAATTATATATTTCTCCACAAGTGTCTATTTATTAATTTATATTAAAAACAGATTTTCATTGAGCACATAAACTTTCCACTTTTAGCAGATTAATGTGAAAACCTAGTGTCAAAATCTGTACATTCCTGTACATCATTCTGCACAGTAAAGCTCAAACATCCAAAAACACATTTTTGAATGTAGGGGGATACTTTACCTAGTTTGACAAGCAGATGTGGTGTTTCAGAGAAACCATTCGATTGCCTTCCATTGCATAGCCAGTGGGTAAATGTCAGTGAGTTGTGACTGCTCAACTACTTTGACTATGCTTGTGGACTCCAATTTAAAACATCTAAAATGCTCACAGTACCATGCACTTTGCAATTTCGCTACAAACACTAAGCTGTCACAAAGAATGATAATTTGTAGTACTTCAGCAAAGTCAGGCATTCCACCAGTGCAGCTATATACCAACACTGTGCCAATACTGTAACTGGTGCCCTGAAACTCTGCCTGGCTTGTCAAATGAACACATGTCTCTTCAGGAAATTTCTGTGACATAAATTCTTCTTTTTCCATAGACTTCATAATGTTGCGGAAGCAGCTAGTTTGTCTCACTATCTTCTTAAAAAAGCGGTGCTTAGCTTCAAACCTCATTGTCCATAAGGATACTAGTGGACCAAATGCTTAATGAGCTGTGGGTAATGCTCTACAAAATGGTGTTTTGGAATCAATTTCTGTTGTGGAAAAACACTGCTAAATCGATGTCTATGCTCAGCAATCAGACTATCCAGGTGACCAATGCTTTCATCTGTGTGGGTAGGTGACATAACCAACTCAACATCTTTGAGCGTCATCAATAACGGCCATGCCTGTTCCTCTTCCTGTACTTTAGAGCCAATCATAAGTGGAAGCAGCCTCAGTAAGCACCAATTCTCAGTTGCATTACCACCAATGGTTTTACGGGAGGCAAAGGTTGGTGGTATACCTTGGGGGCAATTTGTCCTGTCTTTCCACTTGTATGGGAACTGTTTGATGATTCTATTGAGCTCTTCAAGAGAAAAATATTTTTTAAGTTGTCTAAACAATATGCCAATTCTACAAGTACAATACCCTCAAGTAAATCATGCAGTATATCAGGAGGGTAACCTGTTGTCATATGAAAATGATTTAATATTTCAGTAATTGCACAATGTCTTTTAACTCCGTGGCTATGGGTGTTACTAGCCAATGCTGCTTCAACGTCCAACCGGTGTTGCTGTTTTGTTCTACCAGGGAATGCGCCTGTCCTGACTTCAAGTTCCTGAAACTGGGGCTGCTGTCCGACAAAAAATCTGCAAACGTATGACCCACTGAAACTTTCAACAAACCCCCCAACTGAGTGGGCACCAAGGTTATCAGCAATCACAGAAAATACAGTGCCCTTTATGATTTTTCCCAAACAGGGCACGAAAAGACCATTTTCTTCAAAGCTTTTCAAATCACTTAATAATGGCTCTAGCACTCGAGGATAGCCAAATTTCTTAACGTCATTTGCCTTGCACAAAACAGCCAAGTAGATTGATGATAATGCAGACCTTAATACAGATGGAATATCAGCAAACACCCAGTAGACACATGTCACCTTGTGCTTCTTACGAGAGGTTCCTAACGGATTACATATTTCAAAATCATCAGAGTACAGTAGAAGTGAAAGTCTTAACTCCTCCAAGGAAATGTGATTTCCTTGAAGTGGGAACCGTCACGAAAACTACTATACTGACACGAAGAACCACAATGTCTTGCACTCTTCAAAACCTTATCCTGAAGGTCACTATTTTTTAGAATTTGTGACAAGGATTGCAAAATTGGTACATGTATATTGGAATGTCTTTCCCTCTTTCACATCAAGTATATACTCTTAACGGTTCAACAATAGAGAAATGTTCCTTTAAGTAACTATTTCTCTTGTATGCTGTGCCAAAAGGACAGCATACACTAAGATATAACTGGCAAATGCTATTTACCAAATCTGTGATCACCAATCCTTCAACAGTGCAGTTATGGTTTTCTAATGTGTTATGGACAATGTTTTTGATAACGGGTGCAGATGCTGAACAAGTAATAAATTGAAGCTCCTCTACAATCTCATCTACACATCTACTAGGCACATTGAAGATGCAGTCTAATTTAAGTAATAAGGAACCAAGCTCATCAACAATTACTTTAACTAAATCTTCACCCTCTTTGACAAGTGTTTCATCAGAAGTAACTTCACTTTCATCTACCAACCAATTATTATCCTCTGTTGCCTGGCATGAATAAGTCTGAAATACAGTAGGTTTAAAGTCTTCAAGGCAGTGAAGAATGTTCTTCCTACTTTTATGTGAAGCAAAAGTAGAATATATATTAGTACTGTAGTCACAATCTTTAAAAACACAACTAACAGTTTTGTGCTTTGTCAGATGAGCTCCAAGGTGTTCAAAATATTGCCTCTGTGTGAAAACTATATGAATTACATACAAGACGAAACGAAACAATTTGCCCTAACCGTTCAGTTTGTGTATGATCTCTAGACAAATGTGTGCGAAGTGCCCCCCAACCTTTAAATAAACAAGGACAATTGGAGTACAAGCAGGGTAGTGAACGGCCTTGACCAGTGTATAGATGTCTCAATCTATAATGCTTTAACAGCTCTAAACGTTTTGATGTCCTGAAGCTGCAATTTTTGCATGACCATATCATCACATAGGCCAACTGTTTCTCCCTGATGATGGTTGAAGCCCTGTTTTCACCCCTCTTCTGCTTCCTGTTGATAGAAACATGTTTATAAGACTTTGGGTTTTTAACGAACAAATTACAGATTAACTTAATTTTCACCCAATTACACTTGTTTAGCTAATGATGTGTTTATGAGCTGCTGGGAAGTGGGAAGGTTACGATCTACTAAAGGGAAAACACCTCTGAATTGCGTCGAACTGGGAACATCCCAGTGGGAAAGTGGGAGACTTTTGAGAGCTCCCAGTTTGACATCACTCACGATGGATGCATTAAAACCTCTTCTTCTCGAGATACCCCTGGTCGCCCTTCCCCCTCTCTCAAACAATAAGTTGTAAGCCCTTTAAACGTGTGAAAACAGTCATATAACACCATTGGAACGAGAAGGGTCTCATCTGTGAAGCCATCGAGGCCATTATTACTCAAATTAAACATAATTCCAACCCTAAACAAATTACCATATCGTAAACCTTTACACACACACACTTTATGCACAGCGCAAAATGTTTATATATTTACTCTTTTACTTAAATTCTAGTTCTCACTGAATCTTAATATTACAATGTAGAAATTATGACAGTTAATTTAGTAAATGTTACTCTACCACAAAATTATTTTTTTCAGTGTACTGTAAAATTGCATTAGATAATTATTAGGGCTGGGCAAGTTATTATCGCGTTAACGCCGACAATTATTTTATCGCGCATTAACACAGTTTTTATTATTTCTTTTATTATTGTAAAAGTCAGTTGCTGACTGCTGCCGCGCTTACAGGAACCGGAAATAAAAAAATTGGCGGATAAACAGAACAACATGCAGAAGGGTACGGAACATTTACATTGCCATTTTCATTTTAAAGTTCTCCCAGACGGCGCAGTCGACAGAAAAGTTATTTGTAACCGCTGCAAAGTTGAATTTTGTTATCACCGGAGTACTTCCAGTCTCAAATATCACCTAAATGCAATACACACAGTTGATACCAGCAAATCATTTAACGAAACAAACAGTGGCGCGAGGCTTCGGCAGACTACGTTGGATGCAGCGTGTGGGAAAAGATATAGATAAACCAAGGCAAGAGAAGCTAACAAATGCCATAGCGAATTGGATAGCTACAGACGGCAGGCCGATTAGTATTGTGGAGGACTTTGGTCTGAGAAACATTCTTAGAATCGCAACAAATGGCATTACAAGAAGAATAGAGTTGTATGAAAAGGAGAGGACTGCAAAGGCGACAACTTTACAACGTGCACCCGCTTTTGCTCTCACTGGGGTCTACTGGACTCAGGATTTTGTGGGCAGTTTTTTTTTTTTTTTTTAATATATAGCAAACAGGATAACATTAATGCAGTGGCAATAAAGCTTTAATTTTGTAATTGCTTTGAATACATTGTTTAAGTTGAGATTTGCATTAAATATTTTAACTGCTACTGTATAAACAAAATGCTGATGTTAAGTGTTTGCAGAACACGTGTTATGCCATGTTATGGCTCTTTCGTTCATATGGCAGAACATTTAAAATAAAAATTGTGCTATACACTACTTTTGAATTAATTATTGGATTTTGCATATAACAATCGCGATTAATCAAGGAAATCATGCGATTAATCGCGATTAAAACTTTTAATCGTTGCCCAGCCACTCTCCTTTCATTTTTAAGATATAACAAAATGCCAAGGTGATGCAGCAGTGCAGCCTGATTTAAAGATATTCCCATACCATAGTTTAAAAGTATTTTTGTGTTTTTTGTTTTGGTTTTGTTAAAGCCATTCACATATAGGGATTCCCATGTACCGTCTACCCATACCACCCTGCCAAGACCTCTTGCCCCCCCTTTGCCACCCCATGTAACATTTTCTAGATCCGCCACGGTCTCCCACATGTCAGTCATTAGCTAAAACTTGTCAGTGGTCAACTGGCATCGCTGGCTCTCCCTATTATCAAAGCGCAGGAAGTGCATGATCTCCTGAAACCAGTTCATCGACAACATTGAGATGAAAAATATATTGCACCATTGCTCAGACCACAAACTTTCCATCTCAGAGAAGCGCAATAAAGTCCTTCAACTTGGCAAGTGAAACATCTCAGGAGGCTCTCTTTTCACTCACTCTGTTTAATGTTTAAGCATGAAATGCGCGAAAATAAATGAATTTTTTTGGAATACGGGTAAATTTTACCCTGTGGTGGTTATAGGTATAAATGCCCGTGTTTTTAATCTGAATTTATCTTTACTAATGTCACGATCGGCGCGCTCACGGCCACGCGCGCATCGTGCCTCCTTTCCCCTGCAACGCACCTGTGGCGCATTAGG
>JAOEHI010054075.1:0-14436 GCA_025447815.1 Percopsis transmontana | reverse complement strand
TATTTGCCGTGTCCCCTGTATTTTTTGATGGTTTTCATGAGACCCCCCTTGAAATGACCAGGACCCCTCATTGCCCCTCCAATCAAAATTTTCTGGAGCCACCACTGGATAGAGTAGCCATGTAACCTAATTTGGATATAGTCCATCATAGTTTTATGTGTGTAATAGTCTGTCCAGATGAGGCTAAAGTGTGTTTCTATTTGATAATGATTGAATGAATGATTTTCCTGTAAAAATCTTGTTGGATTAATCTTTCCACTAAAAGTTATTTGCTTGAGCAAAGCTTCCCTTTTTGTTATTATTTCTATCAAGGTAAAAAGAAAAAAATTATAATGTTGATAACGTTATATCAGTAGTCTCATAATCATAATTGTGACCACACGCCATCATGCAGTGTTATAATGAATACATAGTTATTATTAATAATTGTAATATTAATTATTTGAATTAGCTCCATCGTGATAGATGCCCCTTTTTACATTTGAGCCCCTGCCACTGTGGAATTCTCTGCACGTCCCTGTATATAGACATGATTAAGATCCAGACTGTTGCAATGCGTACATGAATCTATATCCACCAGGCATCTATTACCAGCTGCTAACAGATACAGTAGTACAGTAGTAACAACAGTAGCCTGGAAATGGAATCCTACTGGACTAGCTTTTAGCACAAAACATGCTTTTGACACTATAAACAGCCGTCAAACAGGACAGACACTTAGGTCCTGATCATCTCCATATGCTGCACCGGAGGACCCTTGGCACCCACAGTAGCTCCAAGTGGCTGACCCCCACCGCCGCCACCACACTGAGAGAGTGACACAGATTGCGTCCCATGGTTGGGTGAGGTTGTTTGTGTGTCAATCTTATGCAGCAGATTGTGGCTTGTACAGTAAATGAAGCATTTAACTGCTGATGAGACAGAATTGGTTCTTTCTACACTGTGTAGGCTACTGTATAGTCTGGAATTATAGTGATTGGCTTGGTTTATGATCTAAAATAATATGTGTGGGAGTCTTTTAACACCATTCATGATATAAAGGATTATTTCCGTCCTGTCAGACCCCATCCCAACAGTAAACCTCTGTCCTGAAGAGCATGTGTGATAGCTAGAATATAGCTAAAATTCCTCTCTGTATTCATGTAATGAATGGAGAATGTCAACAAATTCCCGCTGCCATATTTACACACGAGCTGCAAATTTTCTCTGCAATTATGTGTTCCAGTTATGCTGCGTTTGTAAATTGAACACCTGCAGATACACAAGCGCTTTGCTGTATACTGTAGATAGCTAGTTCGTTTAGAAAATGTATAAAGAACAGCCGTAATTATTTCTGTTATCCATGCTGGGTTAATTCTGAACTGTATATCTGCATCTATAGATCGACAGAGATACTGTATAATATACACATCCTTAAACATACACACACACACCTTCTAGCAATACAATAGAAATAATTAATTGACAGACTGTGTTGGTTGCTAAGCAACCAGTTATATCAGCAGGTGTGTGTGTTTGAGTGGGGTGAGGAGGGTTGTAGACCTACTGCAGTAGAAATAGAATTATATATAAATACTGTATATAATCATCATAATAACCATAGTGGCCCTAGATGGACTGCTGCTATAGCTTACTTTACTTGCTTTAGCAGCACTTCATTTGAGTAATTTTTTTATTTGTGTTTATTACGTTTACTTTGCAGGTTATGAGTTCACCTTGGTTTGTTTTCCCTCTAGTCTTTTATTGTTTAATCTCCCTCTATGCCTTATAAACAGCACAGGAAAGTACAGGGAAATATGCAGCTTCTTCTATGCTTCCAGTAAAACATAAAAGCAACTATGCATCAAAACCACACGTACTGTAAACTACTTATCTCTGACAAATGAGTAATGCTTTTATAATTTCTATTTTCTCTTGTACTTTCTATTTTAATACAGTATACTGTATCCTGTCCTGTCCAGTTAAAGTTAACTTTTGACATGGGTACTTTTCTTAAACACTCTAATGCTAACAGACACCAGTCTGAAACTGGGACAATACCTGGTTTCTGCATGTATAACTCTCTCGCTCGGTTACCTACTCAAATATTTTTAATATATTCCCCAGTTGTTTCTGTGTGTGTGAAGCGACTGTTGTATCCCAAGGTTGAATATTGGAGCACTCCACTCTTATTTTATCATCTTAGGTGTGCCGGGTGAATGCTAACCAATAGAAGTGCTTCAGAAGCTATCAGTTAAGCCCAGGAGTTCATGCGTTGAATCCACACATCAAGCCCGAGTCGCAAATTAGGTTCTATGTATTTACACCCATTTTCCAAATCTGCATATGATATATTCATATCAGCTTGATAGCTTGATAGATGTGTATTATGAACTAATGAAAACAGTAATCTGTCGCTCATTGTTCTGACCAGTTTAAAGCTACAATCTTGAATCTTTCTTATAAATGTACGTATGTTTGGCTGCTTTTATGGCATCTATAGATATAATGCTTCCACCGACGGCCCATTTATGAAAGCCTTTCAATTTGCACTTCTGCTGTTGTTTACAGCTTTCTGGTTTTGAATTGAACGGCATCACCAAAATTATCTAAACTGTTAAATACCTTAAGCTTTAAAGAGACGTTTTCTTCCTCAGGAAAAAGTTAAAATCCTTTTTGTTGTTAACATTTAAAAAAGAAAGATCCCCATTCAATAACTGTTGGATGAATACAAATAATACATCATTTCATTTGTAGGCGTCTCTTACTGAACCAATTCCGATCAAACACATTTCATCTTCTTCTGAGAAAAGTATTTGCATATTTATTTAGAGATTCCACAAAGTTTGGGTGACTATAAAAAAAAATCTATTTTATAACACTGGATGCAATTGTGAAAGAAGATCTGCTTCTCAAATGAGATTATCCCCAGGGAGCGTTATTATGCATAAATCCATTATGTGGTTACCTGGCATTCCTAAAGCTGGAGCACTCTGGGGACCAGCCTGCCTAAAGGTTAGCCAATCAAGATCATCTCTGCCGCGTTGATGCTTTTAGCAAATAGGTTCCTGACTGTGTGAGAAAATAGCTCACACTGAATTTGAACTTTTGAATTTTTGCTAACTTCGCTGAAGTTTGTATTCATCAGTGCGAGAGGAAGTTTGGCTGTCTGTCATTGAGTCGGAACTCTGTTTGTCAAAGACATGCTGCAGCTTGCTCTTATGGTGAACACAATATTTTCCTGTGCCAATGTTATCGCAAAGAATTGGAATCATCTCTCAGAGAAATGTCTTGTTTGTCCTCAAAGCTTGTTTGTCTTGTTGGCTTTGACAGCATGGCTCCTGGGGAAGTGACAACCACAGCTTCTCTGACAGCTACATCCACAAGCAAGGTTTTATGAGAGATTAAAAACACGCTTTGCCTCAAAGCTTTTAAGTATGAGGTTTCAGAGAACATTGGGTTGCTAACTTTATTAAAGTCACAAAGAAATCGCACAGGTATTTTACAGTTACTAGCTAAGTAGGCCACTTCTTGGGGAAATGCTGATGACTCATCTATGAACTCTGAAAAGTGTTCTAAATTTGACGTCCAATTCAATAATCTGTAGATCTATAAATCACTAGATAATTACAATAATATTGGCCAATGTAGAAACAACTCCAATCCCACAAAAATGTTTCTCTAACATTGGTTTAACTGCAGTTTCTGTGAGTGTCCTTTTAAACAAACAACTACAGTATAGAGGGAAGCGTGCTCTTGTGTGCACTGTGGGCAAGTTGTCTTAAAAGCTCAATTATTCTCTAGCTTCCACTTACACTTTGAACATACTTTGTACAAACTTTGTGATTGGTGCTTAAATGTGTTAATGCTTCATGAGATCTTTGCCATCTGCACTATGTAGCTGATATTAAGTTCTCTTATGCCAAGTTCATCCCCCAGCACCTTTTAATGAGTCGGGTCTAGGTGTGTAAAAAAGAAAAGATGGTTCACAAGACTCTCCCCTCGGATGAATTAGATTTGTGCAGCTCTGGCTGTAAAATCTTCACATAGGAAAACATCATAAGCCCGGCGATCAATGGGGCTTTACTGGGAGTTAATGGGAATACCAAGCAGGCCAAATCAGCAGCCCTGGCAAATGGAGCAGAAAGGAAAAATTAAAGTCAGCTAAAGTAGATTCTCTGTGTGCCTTCAATTTAAATGCAGGCTGCGACGTTTTAATTGCACACAGTGTTTTGTTACTGTAGGTCTAGGGTTAGGGTTAACCCTAACCCTATACACAAGGAAACTGTAAAGGAAACTGTAAAAAAACACTGTACTTGTCTGTGTGGCCATGTGAATCCCTGCATTTGTTCTGAGGAGACTCGCATATTACAAATAGGTCATTTAGCAGACTCTTTTATCCAAAGAGAACGCTGACGTTCTCCCAGTGTGTCTACTGTGAGAACGCCCTGTTTCCCTTTTGTGGCCCTCTTCCCTTTTCCAGTCCTTGGCCCCTCCCGCTTCCAATTATCCGCCTCACCTGTTTCCCGTTCCCCAATCACCCCTTGTGTATTCAGTCTTTGTTCTCCCCTGTGTCTGGTGCTTAGTTGTTGTGTGTGTGTGCATGCGTTCCGTGCCTGACGTAAGCCTGTATGCCTAGTCAATGTGTTCCTAGGCCTTGCATTCCTAGGCCTTGTATTCCTGGACCCTGTATTCTGCCTGTCTGCCTGCCGGCCTTCCTGCGTTTGTGTTGCCTCTGCTGGTTAAGCAGTATTAAACACCCTTGAACCCTGAACTTGGTCTGTGTGTGTCTGCGCTTGTGTCTAAGCCTTAAACTCTGACACTTATGGATGGTGCAGCGATGAAAACTCTGCAATACAACACACACGCATCATGTAGTACTTCTGTAGGGGACTATACACTAAGCCAAATGTGTATGTTGTTTTGCATTGTGATGACTAACTCTTATGTTAGGTTCTACCTTTTGGTAGAGTTTCACCTGGCCAAAGTACCCTTCATCAAGGTGCCGCACCACTACCTGCTCACATATCTTGTCATGAAGAATGGACCATAACTTTGTACTAATGTTCTGTACTGTAAACTAATAGTGTGTGATATTGTAGTACCTGAGTTTAGGATGCAAAGGATATTGCAATCCATATTAGAGAATTGTGAATGTCTGATGTGGGTCCAGCCTAGTCAAACCATCCTAATTTTGAAAGGTCCACGATTTGTTTGTTAGAGGTGGTGACAATAGGTGTCAATCAAATAATTAGCAGGTGATTGGACTACTTTCAACTAATGAGAACAACAAACGTTTGATGGTGATTTTCAAACACAGGTGCTAGCAGATAATTGGACCACCTTTGGATTTTTCTTCCTGGGATACAACAAGTACTTTTTTTTACTTGTATTTATATACTTATATAAGTACATTTATCATTAAATAATTACTTTTGATACAATACTTAAATAGACCTACACTTAATGCCAGATACTTTTTTGCTTATATTTAAGTAGTAGCTAACGTTGTATAGGTTGTAATACTGTAGGTTACTTTCACCTTCATTTTCCAGCAAAGGTATCTGTAGGCTACTTACTACTTAAGTATGAATTGTCATTTCTTTATCCACTAGACCAGCTTATTTTAATTAGCACAACTCTTTAGTTAGATATGAGAAACTAATCGACAGAATCCTCTGACACGAGCAACGAAATTCCCCTTCAACATGAAGTTCTTTCCAATTAGCTGTTGTGTCTGCCGATAACGTTTCTGGGTTAGTGACAGTTTGTGACGCAGCTGCTGTCAGCTAACTGTCACGCCTCACTGAAAGCATGCATGTTTAATATTAATTAAAGCCTTAATTTAAACTAAACCCATACAAAATCTTGCAATGATGCAATTACCGTAAATGTCACAAATAATTAATCACATTCACCTCAGATGGTTTGTGTCAGTCCTAAAGCAGGAATTCCACAATGTCATCACACTGTTATTTGACCAGAATCTATTTACTGTCAATTAACGAATAGAGACAATACATAATAATTAAAATTAAAATAATAATAATAATACATAAAATTACAATATGTACATGTTCAATGTGTCTTTGTGTCTTAAATCATTCCAATAATTAAGAGTAGCCTAAGTGTATAGGCTGCACCCCACTCTCCTCCTTGGTGCGCGTTACGTGTGCCACCTTTCGACAGCGAATAAAAATGAAATATACACTGTTCTGCAGTCGCTGTTGGACGTTGAACTGGCACTTCTGCGCTTTCTAAAAACCATCACTTCAGCTGATCTATCTAGCGAACATGCGCAATCGTTGCGAAGACAGATGTGTTTGAGTGTGGGTGGAAACTAGGAGATCTCTATGGAGTGTGTCGACAAAAAGGACCTGACTGCAAAACAACAGCGGACAGTACAGAAGAAACTGCTTAGTTAATTTGAGAGCGTTTTCGGATATTTTCGTTTATTTTCGACTTCGCGTCAAATGCACATCCTGAAAAAATAATATGACTCTTCGGTAAATGCGCTGGACTATACTTGGGTAAAGTTTATATATTTTAATAGATATTTCAACACTGATAAAGGACACCTATGTACCAGGTAGGAAGTAATGGTAAGGTATTGTGGAATCAAATCAAAAATAACTCTTTCATGTAAAATATAGCTAGTTTTCGTGTTATTTTTACAGAACTTGAAGCCATGAATCAAAGCGCAACTGTCACCAATACGTACCGCAGGTGTTCAAAAGGAGCAAAGGTAAGAAAAAGTCAGTTTGTGTAAAGTTAAAAGTAGTAAAAATAGCTGGTTACTGGAGCTGAGCAGTGGCAGCTTGAAGCTTTTAAAACATCGGAAACAGAAAAGATCACTTTTGAATGTGCGCCTTTCTGGTAGTTATCATGCAATTGATAAGGACGTCTGCATTGCAATTATGAGCGTCATCACTGCTCAATAGCCCACATTGGAATCCTTAACATCGGGGAAGAACCAATAGGCCTAGAGGTTGAATGGATGTATACAGCCTAATTATTGCACAAATAAATTGAATATTTCAATGTTACAGTGCCTATTGAATAGACCTGTGGTTATTAAACCTGGAGCCCTGTTAAGTAAGCTGATATCTGCCTATCTTTAGCTTGTGTGCTATAATGCCCAGAATGACTGCAATGATTTTTACCCATAAACCATCTGTTAGTTTCCCTAAACCAACTAAAGCTGTGACCCTCATCTGCTGCGCTGGTCTGGAGTCAGCAGGGAAGATGAGGGAGGGGGAGAGAGAAAGAGAGAGATGACATAGGAAGGATAGGTGACAGAGGAAAGAGCATCTGACATTCAGAGAGATAAACTGACTATTACAGCAGGGAGCTGGCAATGAACCCAGCGTGTGTGCGTGTGTGTGATTGATTCACTTCACATTGAGACTGTTGGCAGCCGGAAACAGGTGCGCTGTTCAGAATTCCCATCACAAGTCTGTGTGATTTCACAGTGTGATGTTAACCTGGTTCTTAACCTCTTTAGCTGGTTAGCGGCAGGACACATCCCTGTTACCCAGGGTAGTGTAGCATGTAGCATCCAGCAATGGAACACGTGATGCTAGTATCTAATGTTTAGGATTATATTTAATAGAGGCCAGGAAAAGGAACGAGTATTTTTTTAAATCATACATTTTAGACACAAAATCACACATTAACCATGGTTGTTTATAGATCTGACAAGTAATTAAACTTCATAGGCGTAGTTTCTTTTGGCTATGGCTACCACCACACCCATTGTTAAATCTTTACGGTGTCTTTTCATTCAATGTTGTGCGGGTTAAACGCAGATTACCACTTCATTATATCTGAATTTTCATTTTACATACGCCGGTAGATCTTATTCTGTCCACTACTACTCCACAGACTCTTATACTGATGTCTATTTACCTGTTGGTATTCCAAGAGGGTTTTCTTTGCCCAATGGGAGGATAGGGTCTAGGAGGTGTTGAAATAGGGGCATTTGTAGCCCTTTGAGATTGGGAATGCTTTAGAAATTAATTCACTATACACTTCCTTCCGTAGTCAGACTCTAGAGACACAGACGTCATGATACATGATGACACTGTAACAGTTCTGAACATGCTTCACCATCTCTCTTCTTCTGACGATCTTGGACATGTTTACGTTATGTCACCTTGGAGGGGACATTTCTACGATGCACATACATTGGTTTCTGCTGTTTTTCCTTACAAGGTTTTCTTGAGGATGTTTTTCTAGTAAATGTGGAAAACGTTAGTTAAGGGCACACATTTTTTTAAACTCAAAAGTGCTGTGCAAAAAACACTGTCATAGTCCTGTACAGGGAAATACCTTAAGACTTTGTGATTCTAATATCTAAAATGGAAAGATAAAGATAACATTACAATTTGGTCATTTAGCTCTTTGGACTCTTTTATCTAAAGCAACTTAAAATTACATGGTGCTATTCCAAGGAGCAGATAGGGGTTAGGCATTTGGCTCAAGGTTCAAGGATGCTTACATGTAGGCCAACTCTGGGTGTCCAACACCTTGACCACTAAATTATCTTGCTCCAATAAAATGATTGTATACACTAATTGGGGTCTGCCTGCTTTTGCTATGTGCATTAAATGTGCATGTATTGGAATAATTGAACACCTAAACCTCAAGAGCTGCTACACAGGTGTTTCATATTTAATTCTGTGAATACCCATCCACATAAACTTTGTTAGTGTAACTCTTAATAGCCACTAGAGGGTGCCACTGCACTACAGTTAGAGGGATTGTCCTCCTTTAGGTGTGATTTGTGTCGATGTTTGTTTTTCAGCGGTTTAAGTTTAATTCCTCTATTGCCTTACAACACCTGCATAGCCCCAAATCTCTCAGCTTACTGTTTATAAATTGAAACCAAACTCCCCATAAAAGTGTGGACGACTATAGGGGGAGGATTAGAGAGGAATGTGAGCCACCAAACCAAAGCAACAATGTTTTTGTCACACCAGACTCTAGGAGTATCTAACAAGCTAAGGCGCTAACAATCTAAATGCACTCACATTGTCTTAAATAATAAAGATTGAATTTAGGACATGGTAAGATGAATCAATATATACTGGGTTTTTACCAATTCATTATTCAGTTCTTCTAAATCAATTTCCTTTGGCAGCTACCCATAAGCCAGTTGCTGACATCTCAGTTTTCTTATAATCTTCATTGTTTGATTTGTATCTGAGCTATGAGTTTTAATGCTTCTATTTCAACTTTATGGTCTATATACATATTTTGTCAGTCTGTTATTCTGTCAGTGTGTACTCACCTTCCAAGTGATTTGAAACAATGTTAATTGCTGCCTCTTCAAAGACCAGAAAATCTAGTTTTTTCTCATAATTACAGTATCGTAATGAGCCCATCAAAATTTGATTTCTGTTTCACAGCCAAGACACACATGAACTAAATAAATTGACAGTCCGTCGTGATGAATATGTATGACCTTATGCAGTCTACTGGCAGATTGATTGCCTCAGAAGCCCTCCATCAACTGAATCTATTGAACGCGCATCAGTTAAACAATTCCACAATACCACAGTTGCGAATAACGTCATGAACAACAATTGGCTTCAGTAGATCTTTTAAGTTTATATCTCAGTACAAATTCCCATGGCAGCTCAAGAAGTGAAAAGTGCTACAATGTTTCTAAAATAATCACACTGGGATTGAGGTTGGACTTTTTGATCACAGCGTCTTTGTTGGCCGACAACAGACAGACAGAGCCTACCCCCTGCCCATTACACTGCAGGTCCATTATAATGCATAGTTATCAATCTACCATTAGAGTCTATGGTAATGACCATTGATTTTGACTTTCTCTTTGTGAAGCGGCATGCTGGCTGTGAAACGCCCATCTCAATCACTTTAAACTCTGAATTGCAGCAACTGAGGAGCGCCTGTTCATTGGCACAATTTATTTTTTTCTGATGTTGACGGGGTTAGAGTTGGAATGGGGCCATGAGTCTGAATTAACTCCAGCTAGCAATCGCATCTTTATCCTGTCTGTTAGAGCATATGTTGTTAATTGTGTGATGGAGAACGTAAGCTAGAGTCATCCTACAGCATTCCGATAGTCCTCCAGGGATCAATAAGTTGTTTAGCCCTCTGTCTGTCTGTCTGCTTGCCTGTCTGTCTGTCAACAGTGGTCCTGTGGGACCCCAAAAAATCTGTGCACATGCATGCGTGCGTGAGGGGCCTTACAAGCAATAAACGATCCAAAAAACAGCCAAATTTATACATATACACCAGCCTATAAACAACTTTGAAACATATTAGAATATATGCACATTTTATATTTAAAGATATCAAACACGAAATAAAAAAAATGGTTGAAATACTGTAATTGAAAAGATTATTTCAGAATCTATGTACAGGGTTAGGGTTAGTCACACACAGACTGTATTCACATCAACGCCTCTGTGGTGTTTCTGATGTACCCACACCTTACTGGTCACCTGCCGCTCACTGGGGTGACTGACAGGGCCTGGGGAGGGGGGCGTGACGGCGTGTGTGAGTCAGCAAGACCTCACAGGGCTCTCTGAGTGGACCGCGTGGCTCTGCTGACGGTAGGGAGGCTGACAGTCCATCTGGCGTGGTGTCGGCAGCAGTCAGCCCTGGTCTCTTGAGACACACGGACAGGAGCGTAAACAGCTGCAGCTGGCTGCAGGAGCTACGTGGGAGTCTTCCCCACCTCCCCCCCCCACACACACACACACACACACATCTCCAAGGTCTGGCCCCAGAGGGTTTAATAGCTGTCACAGAACACTTAAAGGGGATTGTACTCCTGTATGTTACTCCTATCTGTGATATTTTGTCATCAAATATTTGAGGTGTACTTATTATAAACGTATTTTCCACAGTTCCTCTAACACTCAGAACTAAAGATATCTTTAGAGACATTCATTCATATTTATGAGCCACTGTCTGGTGATTGGTCATTGGTTGGTGGTTTTAGCGCCACAGGAGAATGCTTCCATTTTCATAATTTGGAGGTGCGACACTGGTCGCAAATATGCAGTAAGTTGTCTTTTTTTCAGGCCTTTTACAATAATAATCAACAGAAATACTTTTGTAAAGAGTCCATCCATTCAAATGAATACTAAACTATTCCGGAGGCAATACCACACTTTCTGTGCAATGTTTGAACGCAGTTTACCTATTACAATTTAATCATTTTGCAGATGCTTTCTTTCAAAGCGACTTACAGTAACTACAATTAAAAGTATTAAGGAGAAGGTATAGGGGTTAGTCCGCTTGCTCAAGGATGCTTACATGTATCTCTACAACAAACTAGATGCAGCATGCAACGGACATAGTTGGTGTAGGTAAAAATATCTTCTGTGCCTGGTAAAGCTCTATTAAAGAAGACTGCACATGAGGTAGAAACCGGCACTGTTTCTGACTCATATTTTCATAAAATCAAAGTTTTATAACAACTAAACATCTTTGACAGCAAGACCCATGCCAAAACTAGGCAAAAAATATTTTGTATAATACACCCTATAAGCAATAGGTAATTCAATAGTGATTTAGGCCTACTGCCTAGTCATGAATGTCTTTGCATTCTATCCACACACATTGTGACAGAAATGGAGGTGTCAGTATCAAATTTGTTGGCATAAACCTTGCCTTGGAAAATTAAGGCAAAGGTGAAATAACCAGTAAAAACGAATGTTTAGTACTTCTACTGCAGCTGATACATGGTTAGTACTTTTAGAGCAGATAAGTGGTCTACTGGAGCAGATACACAGTTGGTACTTCTACTACTTCTACCTCAAAGCAGACACATGGTTATACTTGAAGTGCAACAGTTAGTACATAGTTCTACATAGTTCTTCTGGTGTTTACATTTAACTTCTACAGAACTTCCTAGACCTACTGTATATTTCCAGGTAAGGTATATTCCCCTGCTGGTGAAAACATTTCATGATGTAGGAGTAAACTCCCATTAACGTTCACCTCTGGATTCTGCACACAGCAGGACTTGTAAAAATAGTGACCCTTTAATTAGCGGCTCGTCTTAAACCAGCTGACTAGCGCGGTGAGAATCATCCCAGAGTAGGGATTGTCTTTGTCAAAGACAAACCCTTGTTAAAGAAATTTTTAAACTAAAGTAACATCTCTAAAAAAGACACAATAGCACTATTTTACATATCATTATACAAAACATGCAGACCCTCTCTAACTGTCTCTCCAAAAGAATCTTTTATTCACCCAGCCCTTGTTTTTTTATTTTTTGTTTTACATGAAAAGAATATTAGATACCCTTACAGCAGGTAGGGGATGTCAGAAATATAATTAACAGGAAGCTGATTAAAAACATAAAAGGCCACGCACTCTCAGGTATGTGTCAAACACACTGTGTTTCATACAGGGGTAGGCCTGTCCATACTGTATGTATACTCAGCTTTCCTGCATTAATACTGTATAGAGTATACTGTATCCATTTATCTAAGTAATTTTTACTGCATTAGTACGGTATTATATGTAGTAATGCATCATTTGTGCATTACTACTGTAGCCTACACAGTGGCAGTATTTACACTAACATGTAATAGCATGTAGTATATTTACGTGGTCCCAGTGGTAAACACAAATGCATGTCTAGTTTGGGTGACTTACAGTGTTTGTTTAAGCTCCACTTTGCTGTCAACAGATGTTTATGTACTTGCTGCGATGTACAATGACATTTTAATGATGCACTGTTGTTAATCTGCACGTTTATGGCGTTAAATTAACTGCTATATCCGTTTAATCATAAATAAGTCATTTTCCCCCACTATACTGGACGACGCCAGTTCCAGTTAAGGCATTATTGTTGGTTGAACCCTCTCGGCGTTTCTCTGTATTTCCCTTCCTTAGCCTGTATTAAAATGCCTCTCATCGGCTGGCTGCATGCTCATTTTCAAACAACTGCTGGAGAGGATTTTATTGACGTATTGCACAGAGACCTGCCGTTATAACCGACTGCACGCTCTCGTTCAGCCCCTCATGTCCCTTTGCCCGTTACCAAGGGGTGATTTGTGGTGTATTATGTCTGAACACGCAGTGTTGTACACTGCCCTGAAACCACCTGCTGGGCTAAATGACAGTGAACACCCGCTGCCCAAAACATAAACAACAGTTTTATTGAGCCCACCCCCCCAGTTGCTAAGCCTCAAACCCGTGGGTAAATCACCCGTACAAGGCTGCTAACACACACTGCACACAGGCTATTAAGTATAAAGTACGCTGCTCTGACAGCATTGTCTCATTAGTGAGGGAAATGGGTAGAAATTGACATTTGGACTCATCAGACTAGCGAACACAACCTTCTGTTGTCAACAACTGGAGCCAATATCAATTAGTCATTTCAAAGATGGTTTTGCTGTATTACACTTAATGTAAGTACATGTATTTAGGAGCAGGTAGGGTTACACCTCTCTTGTTATCAGAAACTAAAGCTCACCCATGTGTTTAATCTCCTCAAATGGACCTTCATGGAGGGCGCCACAGATCCTAATGACATGTGTTTAATGTCCTTGCTGAATGCAGCTTGTTTTCAAAGCAGCTCTGCACGAATGGTGACCTCTTCTGCAGTGTTGACTGCTTTGACGTTTACTGCCTAGTTTCATCATTCTCTGTTCTCCCAGCTTCACTCTGAGATGAAGAAAGATGACGCGTAAAGCGGCTGACAATCTCTTGTCAATCATAACGATAGGCACATTCAAATAATGAGTACATGAATTGTAATCATTAAAACTAGTGGAAGCAAACACACTTCTATGTACACCGATCAGCCATAACATTATGACCATCTGCATTGTATTGTGTAGGTCCCCCTTTTGGCACCAAAAAAAGCCCTGACCCGTCGAGGCATGGACTCCACTAGACCTCTGAAGGTGTACTGTGGTATCTGGCACCAAGACGTTAGCAGCAGATCCTTTAAATCCTGTAAGTTGCGAGGTGGGGCCTCCATGGATCGGACTTGTTTGTCCAGCACATCCCACAGATGCTCGATTGGATTGAGATCTGGGAAATTTGGAGACCATCAATAGCTTAAACTCGTGTTCCTCAAACCATTCCTGAACCATTTTTGCTTTTTGGCAGAGTACATTATCCTGCTGAAAGAGGCCAATGCCATCAGGGAATACCATTTCCATGAAAGGGTGTACATGGTCTGTAATGCTTAGGTAGGTGGTATGTGTCAAAGTAAGATCCACATGAATGGCGGGACCCAAGGTTTACCAGCAGAAAATTTCCCAAAGCATTCCCCAGGTAAGCGACGTGTCACGCTGGTGTGTGCGAGCGGTGACCCAAGCGCAGGACAGAGCAAGGGAGGCAGGCAGTGGTGTACAGGGTTTAATCAAAAGAGATCCACAAAGGGGTAAACAGAAAAACAGAAAATGTCCAAACTAAAAATACAAGACCAAGGGTCAGGGAACAAACCAA
>JAOEHI010054074.1:0-14437 GCA_025447815.1 Percopsis transmontana | reverse complement strand
TATCTATATATATATATATATACACACACACACACACACACACACACACACACACACACACCACACACAACACCATGTATAACTTCCACAGAAACCTTTTTTGCTACTTTCAACTGTGGGCCTTCAGATAACTGATGGAAAAAGACCTACAGGTGACCTTTGACCTACATCAAAGAGGTTTTGCCTGGGCTGTATGTCTATCAGCGGTTATCACTGGCTCCCGTCCACTGACTGGGAGAGGTCTGCCTCATGCTAACAGGAAATGAGAGGGGCACAGAGAGGGGGAATCCCAGCTACACACCACATCAGTTTCTCAGAACCAAGCGAAGACTGTTTATTTTCTCCCTGACAAGAAACAAATGTAACGAAAAAGACCACGCAGAACTTCTGTGCGGAATTCAACTACTGCAGTCGAGTGTGGTTTTACAGTGAGTGCTAGAAATGTGTGTCGTATAGTTCGCTTCTAGGAGAGGCTGTAGTAAGTTTGTGTGTTGGTTTAAGTCAGCAGTTTCGACCCATTTCACGCACTCCCAGCGCACACACGTACGAGCTATGACCCATTTCACCTTGTGTGTAGATTTGAAATCTCATGGCATTGTTAATGCCTAGCTCTCCATACTACAAAGCTAATGGAACCCTGAACCATGGCATTGCTAATGCACTATCCTAGTTGTGCTACACACACACACATCCACACAAACATTAAATACCTGATTACAATAACACACGCACACCAACACACCCAGGCTGTCTCCTCACCATATGGCAACACAAATCTCCTCAGAAGAGGTGCAGAAGGAGGACAGGGAGCAGTTGGAGTAGCAGACACTGTCCTCGCAGAGCGGAGACGACATCTCGCACCACTTGCACAGGTTGGTACTCAGGTGGCTGAAGGACAGAACACACACACAAAGGCCTGGAATGCCACAGGACATGGGGTACAACACAGGACAGGACACACGGCGGGACACATGGCATAGGACAGAGGACACAGGACACACAGTGGGACACATGGCATAGGACACAGGACAGGACACACAGTGGGACACATGGCATAGGACACAGGACAGGACACACGGCGGGACACATGGCATAGGACAGAGGACACAGGACACACAGTGGGACACACGGCATAGGACACAGGACAGGACACACAGTGGGACACATGGCATAGGACACAGGACAGGACACACAGCGGGACACATGACATAGGACAGAGGACACACAGTGGGACACATGGCATAGGATAGAGGACACAGGACATACAGTGGGACACATGTCATAGGATAGAGGACACAGGGCGGTACACATGGCATAGGACACAGGACAGGACACACGGCGGGACACAGGACATAGGACCGAGGACACAGAATATACAGTGGGACACATGGCATAGGAAAGAGGACACAGAACATACAGTGGGACACATGGCATAGGACAGAGGACACAGAACATACAGTGGGACACATGGCATAGGACAGAGGACAGGACACAGTGGGACACATGGCATTAAATTACTTAACAAATGCATTTTACAGCCACAAAATCTAAATGTTCAAGGAGAGGACAAACATCTTCTCTTCATCATTTTATCACACACAAACACACACACACAAACACACACACACACACACACACACACACATACACACACACACACACACACACGTATCCAAAGATTGTGAGTGTGTTGTTTTGGTTTAATCGTCATCTTTTTGTCATCTGGGTCTGATCACTGCTGATGTTATGATGTGGAAAGCACACACACATTAGTATTACTCTGCTACACAATAACAACCTCATACGCACAAATAAAAAACACACAACCACATTACAAAAAGAGAGAGAGAGAGAGAGAGAGCACTAATTAGAATCAGCACAGCGTCACTGCGTGTAATATGTGTGTGTTTGCAGAAATAAATTGGATCCAGAAGTGTGCTGTGATCGGAGCCAAGTTAGTGTCCAACACTCCACCCACAAAGGCTCATGGGAAATTTAAGCAGTGCACACTCCTCTATCAGCACTCAGTCTATTTATTTTACACACACACACACACACACACACACACACACACACACACACACACAGGGAGAGGCCCCGGTTACTGCCTGGTCTTTGGGTCACTAGTGTAAGTTTTAATATTGAAACTGTGCTCATGTTACAATTAGGTCAAATCAATTATTCTTGCTTATTTATATCAGTGACGTTTAAAAGTGTCATTCTTGTTTTCTTGTCTTCTAACCAGACTCTTTATTTAGTACAAATTCAAAATCTCTTTAACACTGTGATATTAAAACTTTAATATAAAAATGTGTTGCAGGGTATTTCTAGATGTAGTATACTGTACACTCGCCACTTCATTAGCTACACCTATTGAAACTAATGCAGTCTAATACAACAGTCCTGCAATAACTCTCCCTTCATGATTGTTATAATGTTCAGTTTATGTTGAAACCCTTTAGGAGAGGTGGTGATTCAACTGTATGATCATTCTGGAGGATGTGGTTTGTAGTGCTGTTACTGTAAACTGTATTGAATCAAACACAAGGGTATTTGTGTTATTTAGCCTAGCCTCACTGACCTTTTCATAGCTCTGCCCTTTTGGCCACATCACACACACACACACACACACTACTCCTTAAGAGATGACAGAAGTCATCAGACTTCTGTCTGTAAGCCAGCCACACTTCTGTAGCAGCAACACACACACACACGCATAAAATACACACTTTAGTAACACAAAAGCAAGGCTGAATTCTAATTAGCAGTAATGAAAAAGTTGTGTGTGTGTGTGTGTGTGTGCAAAGCAGGGAATTATCTCATGGCTAACAAGCAGCAACTCTAATGAAACTTCTTAAAGCGCGCGCACACACACACACACACTCACACATGCACGTGCACATTTACAACGCACACACTGTCTCAAGACAGTGCAATCAGAGACTGGCACTGAGAGCTCTGAGGAAGAAAGTGTGTTTGTTTGTGTGCCTGTGTGTGTGTGTGTGTGTGTGTTTGTCAAGGAGGTGACGGGAGATGTGTCTTTTGTCTCAAACAGACGCACACGCACACGCACACACACACACACACACACACACAAACAAACACTTTTTTTTTTGGCGAGACTTTCTTCTGAATTCTGAGTACTTAAATCATTATGAATCATTATTATTATTATTATTATTATTATCATTATGTGTATTGGCAAATTACAACTGTAATGAGGTATAGTTACATTTAAGTCATTTAGCAGACGCTTGTATCCAAAGCGACTTACGTGAGCCCAGTTATGACGTTAAGTATTGAAGAGCAGGCAGGGGGTTAAGCATCTCTCTCAAGGAAGCTTACAAGTAGGCCGGGCTTGTTGGGGATCAAACCCTCAACCTTTCGTGGTGTGAGTCAACCACCCTAACTACTAGACTCTCCTGCCTGGTAAGTTAATATTCTAGAAGAAGAAATAAATATTAAAATTGTTGTGTGTGTAGGCAATTCTTTCCAATGTGTCAAAATCCTATCTACCTCTATCTTGCACACATATTTAATTATTTTTCTATAGTATGTAAATATTTAATGCCTATACCTCTGTTCCAAACCAAGTCCTCATTGTTGCCCTCCTCCACCTCTCTCTCTCTCTTTCTGTGGTCATTGTCTTCCCGGATGACCGGTGGGAACTTTTATATTTTAATGTAGAACGCACACAACTCTCAGATAAAATAATATTGCATTATAAATCTTTACAATGTGTTCTACGTCTGAGCTGTTTTGCATTTACAAGGTCATCTGACAATTATTAACCAAGAGGCACTTTATTAGAGCGTCTGTTGGAGGAAAGGTTTAGAATGTGTCTTTTTTTGTCTTTCTTAAGTGGACGGTGTATTATAGTTTATTCTCAATACACTTGGTTCTTTATGTTGTACAGTGCCTGCTTACATGATGAAACCTCATTTGTAACCTCATCATATTCCTTATTGTACAAAAGTACATGGTCATATAAATCTGGCTGTGATACTGATACAGTCATGATCGCTGGTATGACAAAATACCGCCAAGTTAAATCTGGATATAAACAAACTTCCCCAGAGTATTGTATCAATGCTTAGTGGGATATAAGATACGTGATACTGAACCTTTGTTAAACTCTCAACTCCATAGCTTCCTATAGACTGTAAAAATCATCCTGTTCTTCAAACTATGATATTATGCCACAATCAGTGTGTTATCTTAGGAGGTAAGGAAGCTAGAGAGTCAAGGGTTTAACAAAAGTTTAACATTGCTTAAATGCCTGTAGCCCCTGCACAACCGCAGAACTCGGTCAGAAACAGATTTAAGAGAGTTCTAGAACATCAAATCTCTAATATAAATGTAATTTGTAACTGATATTGGATCTATCCTAATCTAAAATGTCATCCAGCACACCTGGTGAGCCATTACAGCCATTCTAATCAATTCCATTGGCAAAACAAACGCATATGATGGCTAACAGAGCTATTGGTATAGTATTAGTATTAGTATAGTAGTAAGGGTATAGTACTGGTAGTGCTGGTACTATTACAGTAATGGTATTAGTGAATAGCAGATTAGCATTAGTCCTTAAAAATCTGGATTATAGTTGGAGAGCAATGTAAACTCAAAATAGCGGAAAACACAATATTCTATTGTGTTGAAAGGCTTGGATGTGTAGGCCTATTTGATCATCCACAATAAAGTGTGAGGTCAGAACATTGCATTGTGAGTGGACCAGCAGTAGGTTGTAGTGGTCAGGATGTTGTCCTTTAGTGCCTGGCTTTAAGGACCATGTGTGTTTTCTATTAAAGTCTTAACAGGCCTCACTCTCTCCAGCCTCCCAACACATTGCTGCCATGTGAATTTATCCAAGTGTTTATGACTGTTTATGAGTGATATATATAGTGGAGGCATGCATGCTCCTATTATTCTTAATGCTATCATGTAGACCTCAGCCTGTTCACAGTTTACCTGGTTAAGTCATTATGGAATGCCCCATGCAAGACTAGAAAGTAAAAAAAGAGAGGAAGAAAGACCCCCATTTCCCCTCTTTTATCTAATGTCAGACTATTACTACCGTCCTTCAGGCAGACTACCATCCTGATAGGAGCCCCTCTCCCTCCCACAGCCTCCCAGAGACAATGGAGAGCCAACTTCGCGACAGTCCCAGAAGAAACAGAGAGTAGACTTACACAGAGGGAGGAGAGCAGCGGTCAGTCGAGCCATTATCCTGCAGGAAACTTGCACAGCAAACCTCGCGCTGTTTGGCCACTATTTGGTGAGCATCGGACACGATAATACATGGAGAGTCTTGTTTGGTCGCATTTACTGAATAGACATAGCGGGAGCGAGAGAGTGAGAGCTCGGGGCTCCAGATGTTTTTCATCCAGCTGTGATTTGGCCCCGCCCACGGCTGCTGCCGAGCGACCCTCGTCTTTGTACATAAAAACTTTCAATGTAAATACTACCCAGACTCTATAATTGCTCTTCAAGATGATTTCATTCAAAACACTAAACATAAATATTTCACCGTGAACGGGGTTGGTCTGCTGAGCACCAACATAATGGCATTTGTGTAAAAGATGTTTTTTTACCTAGATGAACGATGTAACTTTATTTCAACAACTGAGCATGGAAATGAAAAGAAAGAAAGAAAGATTGATTCTTCTCATAGAATGTGGTTCTAGGCTAACGGCAAGACCATGCCATTGTTCTCCTGCCACCTGGTGGCCACATGAACAAACCTACAGCCACGTGAGCCATCAGCTGTCCTCTGACAGTAGGAGCTACTGTACATAAAATAAAAAAAATCCCTTCTTTCTATTCTGCTAGATCAGCTCTTAGAATACTAAGCACTTTACAGTTAGCAATTATTTACCGTTTGAAGAATGAATAACTTGAAGTGTGAATGACAACTTTGATTATTGTAATTACTAACTGTTTTGAGTAGTGAATGATAAACCTTCGAGTAATGTTGTGCAAATGCATAAATGAAGTAACCTTGTTACATGATGCTGTCCTTATTCTAAGAGAATGTTATCTGCTTGAAAAAACTGGTGGTTAACCAGTTCAACTGTTGACAAATGTACTAATTGTAAGTCGCTTTGGATAAAAGCGACTTAAGTCTCGGGCAGCGGCCGAAAAATTCCCAAATGACATTTCCTATGGATATTTCCTATTTACAATATCCTCCCACTCACCCACTACACACTTGAAGGGCGAAGCAGTAGGAGGTAGTGAACAGGCAGGAGGTACATGAATAAACACAACAGGAGTAAGCTAGTAGTTTTGAAAAAGCACAGAAGAAGAGTTGAGAAGGAGAAGGGTTGTCAGAAGCGGTAGAAATAGAAAATGGAACCCCTCAAGGAAGTGTATAAGAAGTTCATAGGAAAACATCTTAAGATATAATAAATATATAAAATGTTAAGATGATTAATATCTTAATATCCTAAGATGATTAATATCTTAAGAAGATATAATTAATATCTTAAGATGTTTGTCAGGGAGAGACTGGGGTGCTGATAGAGCTTCGCCTATGTTGATTTATAAAAATATAAGAGCTATTTATTATTGGTCCATGGTTTTTGGGTCAGCATCTACAGTATTATACAGGTAAAATCACTAAGAATTTGTTTCCGGAGCTCCTCACTTCAATCCCGGCATTACTTGTTGACACTATTGAAATAACTTAGAGACTGAGAAGAGAGTGACTGGCTCTAAATTATTGGTTTAAAGTAAAAACTATGTTAAGTGGGGAAGTTTAGCAAATAGCAAGGGATTATTTGGAGGTTTTAAATGTTAGGAGGTGTAATTTTATGAAGACTATAAGCCTATAAATCTGTATTAGTCTCCAGACTGCAGGATATAAGGTGATATCCCCAGTTATCTGGTCAGTGGTGCTGCCTCCTATTGAAACCGGTGGTAGACCTGTCAATACTGGATCAGAAGTATTAGGATGTTGAGTAAGAGGATGTTGAAGTGTCTGGGAATTTCACATGCGTAAGATGGATGACTCTAAGCCTATATGTATAGGCTATTTCGGTTTTGGATATAAGTATGGGCAGAAGATTGCCTGATGGGGTCTGTGTTTACATTGAGGTAACAGCTATCAAGAAGTTTTTTACATTTCCTGTTGAAGTCCAATCTATATTTAAAAAAAAAACTTTTGTGGGAAATTATCCCGTGTAATACCTGTGGGGGCAGCAATACGCTCTAGCGTCTAGTCTGCCGCAAAAGAAGAAGAATATGAAGAGGCAGCAGCGTTAAAAATACGCAAGTGGTGGCTAAAAACTTTCTGGGTAGTCTATACAGCAATACATGTGTATTCTATGTACAAATGTGTTTCCAAATGACGGCTGGTTTCATTAACAAATATGGTCTCGTCAACTCTCCAACGTGGTGGGTGGGACTGGGACCGTGTTTTAATGGCGTTAGGAGGAAACATTTCTTCATATATAAAAGCAGCGTAGGCCTACGTAGAAAAGACTGCGTAGGCTACTCCACTTTCTACGCGAAGTCATGGATTTATATAAACCAAACTTGCCGAAAAGTTTCCCTATCTCTAGGGAAACTGACCCATCCGTACGTAGATTATGGAGGCAGAAATAATAAACGTTTTTATTATGATTGATATAGCCTGGATGTCTATAGGCCCATGTATTAATAGGCCAACTTATTATATGCTAATCAATAAAACATTTTATATAAAATATTTCTGTTGTTCACAAGGTCCGAGCCCTGTAGTTAGCCTACCTGTAGGTTCTTTGAGCAAGATTCCTTATCCTGCCTATCTGCTCCTTGTAATATTTGTAATCGTAGGCCTACTCACTGTAAATCGCTCCAGATTAAAGCGTCCGCCAAATGACCTAATTGCAATTATATGGTAGTAGTTCGTGAACATTGAACCTAGGTTAAGTGTTCAGGAACATAGCTCATGCCACTTTATATTCATTATTTTGGATCATTTCCTTTGATACCGGATCAAATTACTTATAAAGTCATTCCTGAGAGGATTACATTTAAAAAGTCACAACATTTACCGCTGATGTGACGTCTTGCAGTTATACTTCCTATTAAGTCTGACCATTCCTGATTTTCGCTCTGCTTTCATCATCATCCATGTGAACACAACGGGTTCCTCAGGTATTTTAATATTAATTTGGGTCCGTTCATAGCATAGCATAGCCTACTGTAGACTTATCGGTATCAGGGAAAGTCTTTTTTTACCCAACGTAGCCTATCTCTATCGATAAAGGTAATATATAGACTCCTAAAAAACACCGTCAGCAATTTTTAGAGTGGACTTTATCTCGTTATATCTATCTTGTTGTCTGTCAGAACACATTTCTCTGTCTGCAGAAATGAAGAGAAGACTGTTATTGGTGTCTAACTCAACCCTGCACGGCAGCGGATATCTGGATCATTGTCAATACCAGATCCAGGAGTTCTTTGGAAAGTACGTTTTAAAATGGGGTTACCTTCTTTCTACCTCCTTATACCTTACTTGTTATAAACGTACTATCACAGCAATGTGCTATGTAGGAGACTTTAATTGGAGTAAAATGTTTTTCTTCTTTGCCTGAATATGTTTTTAGAGAGGTGAAGAAAGTTCTCTTTGTTCCATATGCCCTGCATGACCGAGACTCTTACACCAAGACTGCCCGCAACAAGTTTACCAGTCTGGGTAGGTGTGTGTGGCTGTGTTTTAACCATAGAAAAGGCACATAATCATATTATTCTATTATTTTCCTTATGGGTAGCCTATGTAGTATATTGTCATAGTCATAACCTGTCAATTGCATATTTATAGATTTAAGTTGCTGTTATGTGGTTGTATTGTGTTGTGTTACATCGTTTTGTGTGTCCAGGTTATGAGGTCGACAGCATCCACGAGGCCTCTGATCCTATACAGGCAGTCAGGACCGCTCAGGCATTCTTTATAGGTAGGAGAAAGGCTAACACTGCCGGGGTTATGGGTTCCATTCCCTGTGCAGCTCAGTGGTGAAGCAAAGGGCAGGAAATGACCTCATAGCGTAATAGTCCAAAATTAACTGTATACCATACCACAGATATCAAGGACATGTATATAGGTCTCTACCTGTAGCTTGTTAAAACATGTTTGGTAAAATAAAATGCAACAGATATTAGATAATATAATGAACGGATGACACTCTGATTTGCTTACCAAGCTTTTAAGAAAAAGCGTCACTGGGTGTGTAGACTGATGGGATCTTCATCTCCCCTCTCTTCCTCAGGCGGAGGAAACACCTTCCGTCTGCTGAAGTGTCTCTATGACAACAAGGTGGTAACAGAGATCAGGAGGAGAGTCCTGGAGGTGAGACAGACAGACAGACAGACAGACAGACAAGACACTCGACTCGCCAATACACGGCCTCCATTTGATCTAATGTATGTTTCACACATAATCATGATAGTTCTTTCTCTGCTTGTCGTGTTCTCTCCCCCCCCTCCCCCCAGGATGGCGTGCCCTACATGGGTTCGAGCGCCGGCACCAACGTCTCCACCGTGAGCATCCACACTACAAACGACATGCCCATCGCGTACCCCCCCTCCTTCTCCGCCATCGGCCTTGTTCCCTTCAACATCAACCCCCACTACCTGGACACCGACCCCCGCAGCACCCACATGGGGGTGGGGCTTACACTGATGGTTCCCAATAGTTTAGTTTTCAACCTAGGGGAGTGTCTGTAGGCCAACTAACAGAATGTGTCGTGGGTTTTTCTTAGGAGACCAGAGAACAACGCATCCTCCAGTTCCACGAAGAACCTAACACGCCTCCTGTCCTGGTGAGAGAGTGAGAGAGAGCACAGTAATCGATCGTTCATTTAATTTGACTGTGATCATCGCTCACACTGACGGTGGGTATGCATGTGTGTGTATTTTCAGGGTCTGAGAGAGGGATCTCTGCTTCTGGTGGAGGGAAACAAAGCTACACTGCTCGGAACCACCAAGGCCAGGCTCTTTAGCAGGTACTGTAACATACTGTACATACAACTTACACAGCTGTGACTCAACAAAAAATACACTCTTGATATTGTGTGTGTGTGTGTTCAAGCGGGAAGCCCCCGGTTGAGTACGACCCCGGCAGTGACCTCAGCTTCCTGATGACGGAAGGATATTGACCAACAGGTGTAAAGCAGGAAGTGACTGTCTTTCATGATGTCACAGAAGGAATAAAGATTTTACAGTCCATCCTGCCTGTGTTGTCATACCTGCGATTCCAAATGGTTGCCACCAGGCAGGTACACAGTAACTAATACACCGATCAGCCATAACATTATGAACCCCTGCCTAATATTGTGTAGGTCCCCCTTTTGCTGCCAAAACAGCCCTGACCCGTCGAGGCATGGACTCCACTAGACCTCTGAAGGTGTGCTGTGGTATCTGGCACAAAGACGTCAGCAGCAGATCCTTTAAGTCCTGTAATTTGCGAGGTGGGGCCTCAATGGATGTGACTTGTTTGTCCAGCACATCCCACAGATGCTCGATTGGATTGAGATCTGGGGAATTTGAAGGCCAAGTCAATGCCTTGAACTCGTTCTTGCGTTCCTCAGACCATTCCTGAACCATTTTTGCTTTGTGGCATGTTGCATTATCCTGATGAAAGAGGCCAATGCCATCAGGGAATGTTGTTTCCATAAGTAACTTGTAACCATAACTTTTTCAGCAATTTGAGCTACAGTAGCTTGTCTGTTGGATCGGACCACACGGGCCAGCCTTCGCTCCCCATGTGCATAAGTGAGCCTTGGCCGCCCTTTAGATAGATATTGACCACTGTAGACCGGGAACACCCCACAAGAACTTTAGTTTTGGAGGTGCTTTGACCCAGACGTCTAGCCATCACAATTTGGCCCTTGTCAAAGTCGCTCAAATCCTTACCCTTGCCCATTTTTCCCTCTTCTAACACATCCACTTTGAGGACAAAATGTTCACTTGTTGCCTAATATATCCCGCCCACTGACAGGTGCCATGATAACGACATTATCAGTGTTATTCACTTCACCTGTCAGTGGTCATAATGTTATGGCTGATCGGTGTATATCCTGTTGTCTACTCAGTCATGCACAACCACAGATTACTGGAGGATTCACTACCTAGTTATGGGGGTAGTGTGTATTTATTGACAACTGGAGTAAATAGGCTTTAAATATTCACAATTGCAGTTGCATTTGATTCATATGCATATTTCCTATTGTTTAGTGTTTTTTTTACCCAACTGACAAACCAGTAACTGACTGACAAACTTTAAAAACCAATAGTGTTAATACATTTAAAAAGTAATATACCGGTACTATGATGATATAGACAAAAACAGAAGACATGGACACGTTTTTACATTTTATTTAAAAGGTGAAATCATCTCCATTAGAAATAATTATTTTTAAATCTCTAAGTGAAAGAATAGATACATCAAAAATAGCCATTTTGTGTTATTACAGTAAGACAGTAATTATAGCAACCAGACATAGACTGCAGCAACACCCAATTTCTCTTCAAATCAATTCAGAAAGATTATATTTATTAGATTAATGTTGTATCCATAAGGACACACAGCACAGACATTAGACTCAATTTTATCTTACAGTTAATTTCACTCATGTTCTATACTGAATCTAAGTATTAAGAATTCCCAGGTAATGAAGTAATAATTATCAGGTAATTAATTTGGCAGAGCCAGGGTCTGTTTTATATTTCAAACTGATTGAAGGAGAAAAGCCCCAGAGACAAAATAGACCTCTTGTCTATTTCTCTCCAATAGGGGTGTCTACTATCATATCAAGATCTTAATCGTGACACCACACTACTCTTGGTTGTGGATTTTGGGTGAACCTATTAGCCTGCTGTCAACAGTAGCATCGGCGCATGTCAAGCTTTCTGTTCACAACATGCTGCCGTAGATAGACTACAGGAAGCAGTGTGTTAGAAAGATCAGAAGTCAGGGACTGTATGTTTGATCTAAATGAGTGCAGGGAAGGATGGATGTGGCTGTTTGTACCATTGTATTAACATTGTAAAATTTTGATTATTCATTTAATTTCTACTCAAGTTTAAACATCACTGCATGATGTTAACCCAATATGGGCAAATTCATTCCAAGATTTTGCTATACATTATTGCTTATATTCACACACACGCACACATGGGAACCTGCACTCAAACTATCTTGTATTTTCATCCATTAAAAATGCTAATCAGGACTTCTCAGAAATCTTAGGAAAAAAAATATAACAGCAAAAACACAAAAGGCGATGACCCCCACATAATCCCCCCACTTTCATCTGTAACACCAAAAAAACCAACCAAAAATCCCAAACAAACATAGGTTCCTTTAAAGAGGGCTGTAAAAACTAAATTTGTCATTGAAATGAACTGAACCCACTATTAAATTAATTCATGCTTTCAACATTTGCTGTTGTCAGCGTTTAATTGCACATCACGTAGCAGTATGTTGTAACAGCTACCCTGATAACGTCCAGCCGGAACCGTATCAAAATAATTTGAAAAAAAAAAAATAATTGTTGTTATTCCATAGTAGACACACTGCAGAGAGGTATTATAACACTATACAAATAGCATTGACAAGAACTGCGATTTAAAGGAAGGTAACACCAGGAAGATGAAGGCACCTAAACATGTTTATATATTCCTTAACACAACAGTGTGGGGTTAGCATCGGAATACTGAAAATTTTGAAAGTCCTAAAGTTTGTGTGGGTTTATCAGGGGGTTACCTTACTTTAAACTCACATATGCAGTGAAAACCACTCTAGATATCCCAGTATTCTCCAGCTATTCTGCATTAACAGTGCAGGAATTCTGAAACAATTCCTCTTGGGAGTGCAGCAACAACGCAACAGAAATAAAATGACTGCATCTGCCTAGGGCCTCCATACTGTCTAGGCAACAGCCTAGTGACGGGACCATCACTACTGCAGTAATGCAGGATTGCTATGGTGTTAGCTACAAGCTCAGTGCACCACAGAAGAACCCTTCAACAAAAAAACAACAACTGCTCTGCAAGATCTGACTGGGCCTCATCTAACATGTTATTGTATTCAAAATCTACCCTATAAGCACCTTCCAATGGCACGTCACCTAAAGGCAAAGAAACACACACTGCTCTGGTCATAAAACATAACCAGAACGTTTAAAAATCGTAGTAATGACCTCAGGTCAGCTGGTGCATGGACAGAGCCAACTTTAAATAATACTGCTGACGCAAATGGGTCTATTGGCAAAACATTGTTAGAAATGAAATGAGGACTTTTCACTTGAACCCTACAGCGTATCATAACTATTTCTTTCATGTCTCATAAAACTGTAAAAAGAACAGCATTATTTACAAAGTTTTGAACAGAGCCAGCAATCCTCTAAACGTCAGCCCAGAAGAAACAAAAGAAATAGTCTAACTAACTTTTCCAACTACCACTATCTTCCTTTCAGGAGGAATTAGAGCAAAATCAATGGTGGAAATTGAGGCCTGTGAAGGGAATTTTACCCTGAATTTTCTAACCACTTGGTTTTGAATGATTTTGATGACATGAGTGTATTTTTCAGAATGACCACTAGGCGTCAGTGTTGCCATTCTCCTCCGGCTGTAACTGCTCCTTCTCCGTACCGTCCTCCTGTGGGGGGCGCACCCGCTTAAAGAAGCCCAGCTAGGGAAGGAGAGTATAGGAGAAGTAGAGGAGAGCAGACACATTTTACATCATGGCCTTTGTTATATCTCTATGATCGGAAATGTCTAATTAGGTTAGGTTAGCTATTATGTATGTATGTATGTATGTATGTATGTATGTATGTATGTATGTATGTATGTATGTATGTGTGTGTGTGTGTACCTTGTACATGATGAAGATCAGCAGTGCTAGCAGCAGCAGACCAGCCAGGACAGCCAATGCTACGACCCAACCAGGAACAGGCTGGGCCGCATCGGTCACCCAGAGCACCGATACACTCAACTGGAACACGCACACACACACACACACACACACACACTGTTGTTACACACACACAACCCAACCAATATCATAATAACATTGTCTACGTTCAGACTGCAGGCCAAAGTGACCCAAATCCAAATTTTTTTCTCATTTGTGACTCAGATCTGATTTTTTTCACAACAGTGTGAACAACCCAAGTCACATTAAATCTGATCTTTTCCATTTTGGATTTGAGCCACTTTCATACGTGGTCCAAGTGACATCAGTCTGGACAGTCAGTCAAAAAAATCTGATCTGGCAATAAATCAGAATTGAGCATTAAGGCCTGCTGTCTGAACGTAGCCATTGTGTGTGTGTGTGTGTGTGTGTGTGTGTGTGTGAGAGTGTGTGTGTGTGTGAGAGAGAGAGAGAGAGAGAGAGAGAGCAATACAACTAGACTGTAGCACCTATACAAACCACGTATGTTTACAGCCT
>JAOEHI010054073.1:0-14438 GCA_025447815.1 Percopsis transmontana | reverse complement strand
ACACCTAGACCACTAGACTATCCTGCCCCCTACTGGCTGGGAGTCCAACACCTAGACCACTAGACTATCCTGCCCCCAAATAAATGGAAATGAAGTACATACAGAATGGTTTCAAAATGGTCTTATTTGATTATGTGTGAAAAGCAAGGAAATATTGAGGACAACTTTTTTTTCTCAATCCTGTAATCATCATTGAGCACAATTATACATAATCACGATATGTACATTGTGGCTTTCTATTTAAGAGGCTTATCCTCGTTAATAGGAGGCACACAGACCAGATCATAAGGTACAAAACAGTTTATTTAATAGAAAAATACTTCTTTATGGTCAAGTCATTAGGCCTTGAATTGACCGTTCAATGCATGCCTTTTAAAGTACACTTTAAAAACACACTTTTTAGATACTTTTTTTTAAAACAATGAGAATCAATGAGAATCAAACAATGAGAAAAACATGAGAATCTTTCATTATCTGATCCGATTACTTGTGTCCCTCATCACGTTAACAGTAATGATAATGCACATGAATCTACACCTAAACTTCAGTTAATGCTAAATGTGACAAAATAATAGCAACATACACAACACACACTCTCAAACAACACATCGAATCATTCCTCATCGCCACGTTATCGCAAAGGTCCGCGAATTTACGCGCACGCATGCGCACAGCATGAGCAGACAACGGGTGGGCATGCGGTGCGATGTTGTCCCTAAACCACTAGGGGGAGGGGTTGGCGCAACATTCGTCATTGTTCTCTAACGGAATCCCGAGTTTACACAATCTTTGCATTCCCCTGCTGTCGTCGTTGATTTTACTCATTGAACGAACACACTATTATGTTGTTGTATTCGACAAACGGCGGGACAAAGCCCCGACTGTAAACCAAAGTGACACCACAATGAAGTTCTCTGTTTGCAGAAGTGATCTAATACATAGAAAAGCTTTGTAATCAACTCAAGTGCGGAAGCGCACGACACCGACCCCCCCGTCCCCGCCCCTGTGACAGCTCCAGTCCGGAGGGTTGACACCGCTGTGATGTGTGCAAGGGGCCGTCACAACCGGACGACGTTCTCAAAGGACTTGCGTGATGTGTTATGCGTGACGTTTCTTAACGAATTGACTTGATTATATAATACTTAACAATCAGAAAATTAGCCTTGTCCCATATTGGATGCCAATGACTGATTGCCAAATGGGTAAGTCGTGTTTTATTATTATTTAATTATTTACAAAATCTGCAACCTGAACTTCCCTTATTTAGACTATTGGAAATGTAAAGTAAATGCATTAAAGCCACAGAAACCTGTTCCTAAATTGCAAATGAGTATTTATTTACTCTTTGCTTTATGCAACTTCAGCCTCGGTTGAAGTTTTTCTTTATTTTTGTTTATTACTTTCTGAAACGTTGTGTGAGTAACTGAGACAGTTACTCACATTAATGTTGGCCCTTGAGTCCCTCCATACTGCTCATATGGCCTCATGGGATTCTTTCTCAACTCTGACAATGCTTGCCATGCATTTTTTAACAAAACAACAAGACAGAAGACATACATTACACATTTTATTGACACCAACAGCTCCTGTACAAGGAGCGGCCACAAAACTGTCAATTGAAATGACGCTTTACACAAAACAATACACTTCTATTGTATGTCTTTATGCCAATATAACACTAAATACCCACTACCTACCCAATATTGTGCTCTTTAAACCGCTCATACGGCACATACAGTGTGGTTTTGACTTCCTGTTGGGTTGCCGTGACACGTACAGAAAAAAGCTGCAAGAGTGTGAGGAAGTTGAGCGGGGCAATGCAGCAGACCCTTGAGCAACGCGGGCATTTCACTCTGCTGTTTGTTGGAACACGTTGCTATGGGCGGTGATCAGAGATCCCAGCTGATACGGTAGCATAGGGCTATCGTCCATGGCGACCACACCACTGTCTTCTCTGGCCCGTAAAGCGACGCTCCTCAATTTGGGTCCGGGAAAGTTCTGTCGTTTTGATTCGGCACAATAGCGCATGCCTCTCTACTCCTCCCCATGCAGGCGGCTCTTCTTAGAGGCTTACACTGTTCTCTACTCCTCCCAATAACAGTGAGCTGTAGGGAGGCAACCTGGGGGGTTTTAGGCGAGAAGCCCAACACGCACAATACCTGCCCTGTCAGGAGTCTGCTAACATCCGCCTGCCCAGGAAGTGACTATGTTGCCGTTCTACGCTCGCTACATTACATATTTACTATGTAAATCAGAAGGCATGGGGGGAAACGTGATGACCAGGAGGCATGTAAATGTGCATATAACTGTGCTTGTGTACTGCGTGTGTGCGTGCGTGTGTGCGTGCGTGCGTCTATATCAGTGTGTCTCTTTTCCCCAGAAAACCACCAAGCCACCTGTGGCTGTGTCACTTCCCTGTTCCTCCGTGTGCCATTGGATGATGTATACCACAATATTCATTGGAATTTTGTGGTATACAGCGTTTACATACAGTAGTCCACATGCAGCTCTCACAAAATGGCCGGTACACGTTCAATAGAAGTTCTCATATTATCTGATGTCCGGCCTTGTAATGATCCTATTAAAGCAATTCTACAGAGTAAAATCGAATTCAAATTGTATTGTATTGTATTCATTACATACTATATTAGCTATAATGTAATTTTAACCCCCTGTATTCTTCCCCTTTTCGCACACGCCGCACATCTTCCAGTTACTAATAACAAGTAATAAGTAGCTGCACATAACACATCCTCCAGTGTAGCGATACTCATTCTGGTTTACTCGTGTCCTGATGCAATACAACAGATTATTCATAACTTCAAGCGGTTATGTGTCAAATGTACTGTAGTTCCAATACTACATGTTTTGGGCCTTTCCATACAGTGTGCACATGCATAATTATGGTCCGCTCACACAGTCACGTCTCGTTCGGCGATGTAACGCAGAAAAACGCAGACATCCAGCGGTGCTTTCTGAATCCACGTCCTTCCACGGCAAATGATGCCGTTCCAAGCCGCGTGAAAGGCTCCTTTAGCGTTTTGTCGCCAAGAAATCCCTTATTTTGAGGAGCTGCTTTCAGCAAATATCCTCTGAGGCAAATCTAAGGCGCACAATTTGACCAACAAGCATGCCTGTGCCCCCTAGCTATGCTCTACCCCTCCGCGACACCAGACATTGGTTTATAACACATTTCAGAAGCAGTGCTTGGCCACAGGTGGCTAAAAGGACGCAACAGCTACACCAGCAGGTATCGCCGATTCTTAGGTACACCTTCATGCTGGGGAGAGGGGAAGTCAAAGTCAAAATCCCGAAACGATGTTAAAATTTGAACGTCTTGCTGCGTAGTATCCCATGATAAGACACCACTCAAAATGTCAGTCCTTATCACACTGGTGGTGATCTTTAAAAAGTGTGGACGGCCGTCAAGGGTGGTGGTGGTGGTGGTGACACACCCAAGACATTTTTGTAATGCTGGTTTAAACCTAAAGGCTAATTCCACGCTAACTCCCCACATAAGCTCACGTAATGACTCAATGGAACAGCCTTAGCGGTGTAAATTACTAACGCTAAACTCTAAACTAAGTGTGGGGGCTGCCCAATTGAAGTGTGAACGCTGGCTAACTAAGCTAGCTCCGGTATCAGCTCCGTCAAACTTGTGAAAAGCACTCCACACAAGGTAGTTGATCTCTCCCTGTTTTGTTGTTGTTGTTGTTTTAATCTCTAGTGTCCCCAGACTTCACAGCAGAGGAGAAGTTGGAGATTGAGAGCATGAGGATATACAAGAAAGACCTTCTGGATGATATCCAGGTAAACCGTAGACACAAACAAACATACGGTAGGCCTACATTATGTACAGTAGACCTACGTACAGGCCAACATGCTCCAGTGACTGCAGTCTTGCGTTGTACTGTTGGTTCATTGACTGCCAAATGTGCTAAGTCCGCAGAATGTCTTAAAATGTGAATAACAAACACGTTTACACCTTTAACGACCAATGGACACCGCTGGAAAAAGCTATACATACTGAGCACGCATCTGAACATACATGTCTACAAAACGTCTTTTAATCTGCTCCATCCAGAAACTAAAACTGCAGATTGACGACATCATGGCAAACATACTCAGCTTTGAGTCAGCAGAGGGAAAGTGAGTCTCCCCTGATACAGTTCATTGGCAGTTATCATGCACATTTATAGCCTGGAATCCACCGAGACGATGTGGGCAGACACAGTGAAGGATGGGGTGGAGGAAGTTTCAAAATACTCTAGTGGTTAGGGTGCTTCATTCCCACCTGTAAGATCGTAGAGTCAATCCCCAACGAGCCCCAGCCTACCTGTACTGTAAGCGCCCTTGAGCAATACGCCTCCTTACTTATACTGGTTTATTGCAACTTTACTGACTGTAAGTCTTGGTGGATTCCAGTATACAGAATAAGAACATAACATAAGAACCACTGTTTTTGGGGGGAAAAGAGACTTAACTTGACATTTAAATTGAAACAGTAACATTCTCTAACGGGGCTCACTATCTGTTTATATAGCAAAACCATGGAAAAAGACAAGCAGTTCTCCAGTGGAAAGAAAAAATTCAACATGGACCCCAAGAAGGTGAGGGTGTTCACTTTAATGGCTCAGTATCGCCACCTGTGGTCTGCAGGGACCGGTATCGCTTGTGGACAGTTGAATGGGGGTGTCATGGTAACGTGGGGCATCGGCACCGCTGTTTTCTTTGTCCAACTGGAAAAATGTGTTTAAATGTAATCATTATATGCTGTATAATATTATATAACCCAAAGTATTTAAACAAAAACAAAAAAAAGCTAGAATATGTCTCATTGAGTGGCTGTACTGAACACTGCAGTGTGTCGGTATGTGCTCAATACAAAAATAACTTTTACAGTCTCAGCAAGCTCTCCCAGAGCTGACAAGAGCCTGTTAACGTCTTGATAAATGATGATATTCTTATCGACCTCTCTTCTTACGCTGGCGTAGCTGTGGTTTTGTGGTTAGATTGTTTGTCAGCAAATGTCAGGCTACCTCTGTAGATGTAGGTGTCGCGCACTGTTGTACTGTGATTACTTCAGTAGCTACAGAACTCTACGTTCTTGGGGCTACAGCCTACAACTTTATGTTTTAGAGAAATAGCTGCCGTTTGCTATGGTGTAAAAAATGCTCTCTTCTGTACGGTGCGTAGTGTGGTCGTCGCAGTGCTGGGTTGCTTGTTGGTAAAGAGGAAGAGAGATTCGATTTGGGGAATTATGGCCGTGGAGGCTGTGAGGTTTTCCTCGATGGGAGACATCTCATTTTGCGAAACTGGAAATGAGATCATTGTGAAACTAACACAAAAAATACTTTTGCCCTCTAACCGCGGGCGGTGCTGTGACTGTGCGAATGTGTTTACAGGGCATCAGTTACCTTGTGGAAAATAAGCTGCTGGACGGGAAAGCACAGGCCATCGCTGAGTTCCTCTACAAAGAAGACGGTCTCAATAAGACGGCCATCGGAGAGTTCCTGGGAGAGAGGTGAGGTGGTGGAGGTTATTCTCATTTGTAAGTGGGTGCCAATACATTTGATTCTGGTGTGACATTGCACACCAGCTGTAGACGTGCATAAACTGTAATACCGTAAACTGTATTCTGTACTCTATACCGTATACTGTAATACTGTATACGGCGCAAGAAATATCCCCCCCTCCCTCTTTTTAAGTCCAAAAGGAACTGACTTAATGCTGGGTTTATACCCCTTCTGCCCCTATTTTTTTTGTTGCTACATTTCCATGGTGTCTCCCTGCCTGGCATGGGTGATCTATTCAAGTAAAAGCGGGGCAGGATAGTCTTGTGGTCTGGGCGTTGGACTCCCAGCCGGAAGGTCGTGGGTTCGAGCCCCAGAGGTGGTCTACCTGTAAGCATCCTAGAGCCTTGAGCAAGAAGCCTAACCCCTACCAGCTCCATGTAATAGCTCCATGTAATTACCTGATTGTGATTGTGATTTATACGACCCTAGTTCTGCTTGGTGCCTCTGGTGAGGCCCTTACCAATCCAATATCTAATTGGAACCCATGAATATCCTGAAGCTGGGTGGCGCTTATGGTCATTGGTTGGCCGTATCAATGCAATATCCAATCGGAACACACCATTTCTCACTTGATCATCAGCAGTAGGGTTGAGGGTTGTTGTCATGGTTTTGTCCTCTGCACCTCCTTCCTTCAGGGACGAGTTGCACCTTCAGACTCTGAAAGCCTTCGTGGACCTCCACGAGTTCTCTGACCTCAACCTGGTCCAGGCCTTAAGGTGAGCTCCTCCTTCAGGGTGTGTGACACGTAACCCTGCCACGCACACGCCCGCCATGCCGTCAGATGGTTGCGTATAATGGGCACATTCAGCCGTTGGTCCACTGTGACCCCCATTTTACACTTTACATTCACACTGTAGTCCTTTTTATCACGTTGCTTCTTTGCAAACCGTCTGACATAAAATACGTTATGTACAATAAATACATTATTTACAGTACTTACCGTAAACAGTTACTGTTGACTGTTATTATTATTATTATTATTACAGAAGTTATCTATTAGAATATGTGACGTCAGTAGACATCACACTTGTAATAGAAGTAAACAGAGCCAAACATTCATTACAATTCCAACCATTTCAAGCCTGCATGTCCCAGCTCAAACTCCAGGCTCTACCTCCCTCATAAGGGGAGGTTTTCACCACATTTTGGCCTCTCACTCGGACTATTCTCTCCGCGGATCACTGTCGTCTGGCCACGCCGGGCACCTCTGTGGCCGGACGACAGTGGAAAGGCTGAAGGGTTCGCGTGTGTGCGTGTGTGTGTGTGTGTGTGTGTGTGTGTGTGTGTGTGTTGCAGACAGTTCCTGTGGAGTTTCCGACTTCCCGGTGAGGCTCAGAAGATCGACCGCATGATGGAGGCCTTCGCCACTCGCTACTGCGACTGCAACACTCGCGTCTTCCAGTCCACAGGTGCTTGCCACACTGTCCACTTCCTGTTGTGTTGCTCCGAATACACGATAATGTCTTGCTTACCGTGTGTGTGTGCGTGTGTGTGTGTGTGTGTGTGTGTGTGCGTGTGTGTGTGTGTGTGTGCGTGTGCGTGTGCGTGCGTGTGCGTGTGCGTGTGCAGACACATGCTACATCCTGTCCTTTGCCGTCATCATGCTGAACACCAGCCTGCACAACCCCAACGTGAAGGAAAAGACGACGCTGGATCGCTTCATCTTGATGAACCGAGGGATCAACAACGGAGAGAATCTGTCCAATGAGCTCCTCGTGGTGAGTCCCACCGGCCAATCGCAGCCTCCCCAAATCAAAAAACCAGGAAGTAAGGGCTTGAATGCTAATGCTCTCGATGTCCACACCTACGCACACGCAGACCTTGGCGTAGATTATATATGATTTATGCATAATCTATTACCAATCTATAGATACCAAACATTAGTAAACGGTACCGTATTCAATTATTCGAGTTTTTAGGTGATCAGTAAAAGACTCAACATTATTCCATGGAATGCCTGCACCTAATGACATGGTAATACAAGCATAAGACAACTTAAGAATACAGAGAACGCTTTTGTGATTCCTTTTCTCCATTTCAAGCTCTTGCACCTCTTTGCACTCACGCCGGACACTTTGGTGACGTCAGTTGAGGTCTGTGAGGGCTTGGTGTATACGTACACAGGGCAGGCATTGAGATGGGGGGGGGGGGCTCTGGTGGTCTAGTCCAGTTGTTCAATAATAGGTTCTGGTGTCAGATGTTCAATGAATAACCTCGTTCACCTCATTAAACCTAGAAATTGTACGAAAGCATACGCCACGAGCCCTTCAGGATCCCAGAGGATGATGGAAATGACCTGACCCACACCTTTTTCAACCCCGACCGAGAAGGATGGCTCCTCAAACTAGGTGAGCACAACCACCACGCATTGCACTCACCGTCAACACCACACGAGTGCCCCTCTGCACACCGGCAAATGGTGGACAATCGACAACATAAGGGACTGTTGTCCCATCTTAGCTTGGTTAAAGCGACACTCGAGTGGGCGATGTGGTGGCGAGTAGAGAAGTCCCTTCCACTGTTTCCCCAACAACTGGCGCTTTAACACGCACTACCCCTGACCAATACCAACACCCCTTCTCCCTCACACATCCTGTACAGACCCTCATAGCTCATAGTACGACCTCAACGCAAGGTAGAGGACTGGAACATGAATGGGGGGAAAAACACAATTACAATTAGGTCATTTAGCAGACGCTTTTATCCAAAGTGACTTATAATTACATGCTGCTGTTACATGGAGCAGATCGGGGGTTAGGCATCTTGCTCAAGGATGCTTACAGGTAGGCCAACTCTGGGGCTCAAACCCATGAGCTTCCGGCTGGGAGTCCAACACCCAGACCACTAGACTATCTTGCCCCCTACTGGCTGGGAGTCCAACACCCAGACCACTAGACTATCCTGCCCCCTACTGGCTGGGAGTCCAACACCCAGACCACTAGACTATCCTTCTGCCCCCAAACCTATTTATTGGTGACTCCAACTTCCTCCCTTTGATAATCCAGACATACAAACAGATGCAAAGATGCAAACAGATACAAAGGAGGCAAATACTAGCGGACCTGTGCAAAGGAAATCCCATGTCAATCCCATGTCGGCCTATCAGAAAAACCCAAACTTAAAAGAATAATTTAATTGAAGAGAAATGTTCAGCATTTGAATCTTCTTCTGCACCGGGTATAGCTTATGTTTGGTGTTTGGTGTGGGTGTTGGACTCCCAGCTCGAAGGTTGTGGGTTTAAGCCCCAGAGTTGGCCTACCTGTATGCATCCTTGAGCAAGTTATCCTTACAGGTTATCAGGTTGTCATGAAGCTGTAGTTGACGCAGGTGGGTGTTCATTGCTAGTCAGACAAAGACAATCTACCAAAAACAGCTATCGCGATAATCGCACCTCGCCCGTGGCAAAGCCCCGATGTTACCAGATATAACCATGCACCAACCGACGTGTTTTACACAGCAGTGGGATGTGACTGAGCTTAGCCACGTAGCCAGGACCACTGAGCTGTGCTTGCGGTGCTTTTCCTCATCCTTCATGCTTGTGTGTTTGCAGGGGGCCGGGTGAAAACGTGGAAGAGACGGTGGTTCATTCTGACTGACAACTGCCTGTACTACTTTGAGTACACCGCGGTGAGGCTCACACGCTGACCCCCCGCTGACCCCCCGCTGACCCCCCACTGACCCCCCGCTGACCCCCCCCCGCTGACCCCCCGCTGACCCCCCGCTGACCCCCCGCTGTTCTGCTGTCCTGCTTCATTTACGCTTTCATTGGCCCTTTCCTATTTCCTGTGTGTCCGAATGAGATGTGACTGTGATTGTACACTGTCATTTCTAAGCTGAGCGTATTGCTAAGCAACCACTGAAATATCAGTACAAATACAAACGTTTATTAGAAGATTCAGGAAGGGCTCATTGTGCTGGTTAGACCTCGTCTCAGGGGGAATTCATACACAGTTTCCTGGCTCACCTGTCTCTGTTCCGTTGCACCTGTTAGGGGGCGGGCAACGGACACCGTGACTGGCTCTTTTAAAGACATGCGGTTTCCAGAAGAGCTTCACCAAAATTGAACCTACAAAGAAAGGAAACAAATACTTATATTTACATTTCTAATTTAAAATGAAGTATTTTGAATGACACATTCAAGTGTATTTGACAGTACCCTGAACGCATTCATTATATGCAGTTCTGTACCTTCATGATTCAAAACGCTTATTGAAATTGTCACGACAACGTAATGTAGCAGTCTGGTCTTTCTAACAAGTAAGGTCCACCCAAGCACAACCAAATAAACATGAAAATAAAGAAGTGAAAAGTCACAAGATATGCACCACTGAAGCTGCGTTGTTCTTAAAAAGTTGTACAGTCGTCGCTGATATTTACAAATTCGATATACTTCACTGTCTTAATACCTACACTTTTAGCCGTCCTCATGCCTGACTCCATTCCCCTTTCCTGTCTCTGTCCCTCTCCAGGACAAGGAGCCCAGGGGAATCATCCCATTGGAGAACCTGTGTGTCAGAGAGGTGTCATATTCCCGTAAACCTGTAAGAAGCTTTTGATGTAGTACGTCTTTATTAGATTGACAGATATGTTTCCAAACGGCTCATGTGCACTCTTTGATTGACCAGTAGTGTTTTCTTGAATGTACAGCATATTGTGTATTATTATAAAAGCTGTAGGGTTAGGGTTATTACTGTAGGGTTAAGGTTAGGGTTATTACTGTAGGGTTAAGGTTAGGGTTATTACTGTAGGTTTGTCAGGGTTCGTGAATATTCGACCAAGGTGCAGACACAGAACAGCAGGCAGGCAGTGGTGTTTAGGGAGTTTATTAAAAACAAAAAACACACCCAGAACAGGGTACAAAGAAAAACAGGCAAAGGCCAAAAACAATAACACAAAAAGCCAACGGCTAGGGGAAGTCCAAAAACAAAAAAAGTCCACAAAACAAAACTTACATGCATGGGCATGGGCATGGGGATGGGCATGGGCACGGCATGGGCATGGGTTGTGACAAGGGTACGGGTTACTGTAGGGTTAAGGTTAAAGTTACTGTAGGGGTAGGGTTTCTGTAGGTTATAGTTATGGTTTGGCTCAGGCTGTACGTTTGTCTTAATGTGCAGCATATGTGCATGATGTGTATGATAACGAGGATGCTGCATATTTGGTCTGCTGTCCAGTTCTGTTTAGAGCTCTACAACCCCAACAGCCGAGGACAGAGGATCAAGGCCTGCAAGACAGAGACCGACGGCCGGGTGGTGGAGGGCAAACACCAGTCCTACACCATCTGTGCCGCCAGCGCAGAGGAGAGGGACTCCTGGATAGAGGCCATCAGGTGAGAGCCACTCAGAAACGGTGTGGCGGAGTGATATGGAAAAGGATATAGTCCCAACGAGAAGTGCATTTTCTTAAAATTATTTAGTAATAAACTTCCCCTGAAATTATGAAATAAAGGCGTAATTTTGTCGGGAAAGACTTTAAAGTGCATTGAACACAGTTTGAACGGTGGAAAGTCCACACCTGCAATTTTTAAACGGTTTGACCCACAACGCAAAGTTCTCGACCCCACATGGATGCACAGTAGAGTGCACGCATGTGCACAAATGCATTGACATGCACAGTTTCTGCACAAATATACAGTAGTGACACACTCCTGTATAAACACTGAAGTCTGTCAACACAGTAACAACCTTTTAAACAAGATTGCTCATTTATTAAAGATAACAAAATTAGATTAAAGTTAATCTAAAAAACATTGCAATCTTGAAAACATCTTGTTCCCCGGCCTGCTTTAAGAACTGCACTACCCTACCAAATGTACTGTCAGCATTACACAACTCAACCGCAGTCATTATCTCATGTCACTCAACAGATCGAGCATCACCAAGGACCCGTTTTACGACCTGGTCTCAGTTCGCAAGAAGAAGGTGATCAACCGAGCACCTCAGGACTGAGCTGGTCATAGCGCCCTCTGTTTAGACGTATGGTACTGTTTCACAAGGGAGACCGACCGGAGCACAGAACAACCGCGGCTGGGCTTTGACTCTGGGACTCAGGGTTGTTGTTTGGGTTAAAAATAACAAGTCTGTTGTTTCAACTTCTTGTTTTTCCTTCTGATGGTAAGTGCGACAAGGCGGGCCTTTGCTGGCATGATGATTGTGTAAGTTGTGGACGGTACGGTGTGAATCTCCCACCCGGCCTTTGTTCGACTCGGCTTGCAATCCCAAAACGGTTGTGTTCTGCACAATCACCTTGACGGGGGCTTCTTCTTCTTCAGTTTATCTCTGTAGCCCTGTATTTGTGATATACATAAAGGTTAAAGGGTCTGGGAGACAAGCATGCGTCAGCATCATACTTCCTCCACGGGAGTGTGAGCTATTAAGAGACACAGATGCTTAACTTCCTCTTAAAGCCTCCATGTCACAATGGTCAGCTCTGCTTGTGTTAGGTTAAAAATGAGAGCTGTATGAAGTGAGTATTGTGTGTTGTTAAAGCGTTTAAGGTTGTGAGGTTTATGCCTGTGTCTTAATTATCTGTTTTGTTTTTTTATATACAGTATAGAAACGGATAATAAGTAGTCACATTTTTGGGGAAATTGATGTGTACTGCAGCATTGTTTAGAATATTGTAATACCAGACACTGAGGTTAAAGTTAAGGTCTTTAGTAGGTAAAGTGTTAATCTGCCGACTAACGCTTGTGGTTTGTTTAGGGAGAATTTCACATATGGAATCACTGTTGTCATTTAACCACATCACTTTCGTAGGATCATTTCACAAGCCACAAGACTGAGTGTACAAAGGGAATTGGTGTTAGCTTAATCTCTAGTTAGCAAACAATAACCGTACATAGATTATTTTTGTCATTAATAGCATCATCAGAGGGGTCAGGGTAGTCTAGTGGTCTGAGTGTTAGACTCCCAGCCTACCTGTAAGCATCCTTGAGCCTTGAGCCTTGAGCAAGATGGCTAACCCCTACCTGCTCCATGTAATAGCAGCATGTGATTGTAAGTTGCTTTGGATAAAAGCATCTGCTAAATGACCTAATTGTAATCATGTCTCTAATATTATTGTGCCCTCAACTGATCTTCAACAAAATGCATCTTTCTACTCATTTTAAGAGTTCAGTTACACATTTAGTTTCAGGTGTGGAGTTAAATGTTTAGTTGTAATTTTAAGAATAATGCACTCTCAACAAAGTATTTACTTAATAAATAGTGGCATATTGTATGTAGCATTGTAAATAATTTGTATAGTATGAAAGTATTCATTTCTTTGTAGCATGTAGTCTTTGTAACTGATGTAAACATGCCTGCCATTTCTTGATGAAAGGATTACGTAATAAAGATAATTTCTTATCTCTCTCCACTTTAACATTGCAGTTTGAATAACCTAAACAAACTGTGCGTGTTTGTTGTGTGTACACGCATGTTTGTCTTGCTTTAATGTATTACATTGCATAACGCTTGGAAGAAATATGCAGGGAATCTGGCAGGAATATATCCAAATATCTAACATGGGTATGTTTGTGTTCCAGAAATTATGTAGATTATCCTAAATTCAACTGGAATTGTAAAGCCACTTACTGAGCATTGTTGTAGTTGTCCTGGACGGGAAATTAATTTACACCTTTCGAATCTTAAATCTTGACATGCTGCTATTTTGAATAGGAAAATAGACACGACTACTCTGCAATCGCAGTACTGGCTAGGGTGAGTTAGTCTGCATACTCTTTTATAGACATCTATGGCATCCAAGTAGGCTGGTATGACCGTGTAACTCTGAGCTTTATTGTGCGTGAGCCGATGAACCTGGGTCTAATTTCTAATCCCAACTCTAGGCTTTCTATATTTATATATATATATATATATATATAACTCTATAGTACATTACAGTTTACATATTATATCTCTACCTGGCTGTAAAACCTGAATTTCACCACAGAGACCAAAAGTGTGATTTTATATAATTAAGGCCAATGTAAACTTAGACCAAGCTAGACTTGTCAAACCAGCAGACACAGTAAAACACCTTTACGAAAGATGACTTTCACAACCTTAGAGGACAATGAGGCGTCAATGTTAAGCAGTAGAGCAACAGTTATTAGAGTGAAAGGGTAAACTTTGAAGGAGGCCTCTTCCTGCTGAACCTCTGACTTCCTGTTTGAGTGGTGTGACACATTATCCGCCCCTCCCCCATCCAGTCCCATGTGAGCTCACACCAGCAGATTGGTTCCTCCTCTGAGGCTATGGTTGTCTTGTGTGTGTGTGTGTGAGATGCTTCCTCAATGTATATTTCAATAATACAGACGTCAGTTGAGCTGTCAGGCAAGACAATTGCTCTCTCTGAAGTGTTCCGTTGAATCCCAAAAGGTTTTGCTGTATGTCACCACTAGGTGGCAACATCACTACAAATGTCTCATTGGGCAATTACCATCCTTATATGCTATGATGAGGCCAGAGAGGCTTTGGACAAAAATAAATACACATTGCAACACTTTAAAAACGGTACATTCACATCATCAAATGAAGTAATTGTTAAGTAAATCCTATAAAGTTCTAATAAAGTAGTAAATAAAGTCGTTTTCGAGGAAAAGTCCTTTAAAAAGCCTGGTTAAGAATACTTGGGCGCCCTCTGCTGGACTGCTCAGTTCACGACTGGGCACAAGACGTTTTTGATCTTGGCTGGCGCTTCATACCTGCAGCAAAAAATAGTTCAAGTAATTAAATCAGATTTAAATAGGAGACAACGTGACAACCCGTGTATGGTACCAGAGAAACTGTAAACACACACACACACACACACACACACACACACACACACACACACACACACAGCAGACCCAGACAGTAGACTTTGTCCTGTTTAATT
>JAOEHI010054072.1:0-14440 GCA_025447815.1 Percopsis transmontana | reverse complement strand
GCAGTTCTGAAGGCGAAAGGGGGTCAAACACAGTATTAGTATGGTGTTCCTAATAATCCTTTAGGTGAGTGTATAATTTCAGTTGTTCTGCTACAGTTGTATGTTGTGTGTTATTGAAATCCACTGAATGTGTTAGAACTGTAATGGTATTATTAAGTACTCATATTGGTAGGTTAGGTTAGGTTAACTTTATTGTCCCCAAGGGGAAATTCTGCTTGGGCACAGTCCAGAGTTGCTCCATAAAAAAAAATAAACATCACAAAACACATCAACAAGAACCTGAGAAGCATTGGCATGTTGTACTTCACGAGGAAAATATAAACACAGAAGAAAAAGTACATTGTTGACAAAATAGTTCCATGAATTTAAGTGCAGGTGCTAAGGTGCTAGTGTGGTTGTTGCACATTGCTCCATTGAACTGAAGTTTGTGTAAAATGCATGTGTTTATTGCACATTGCCCTATTGCACCGAGATCACAAGTAAAGTGCTGTAGTGCTCACATATTTATTATGTTACTCAGTATTACCATGGTATTTCCTGGCTGTACAAACTTTTGGCCCGCCCCCTCCACCCAATCATAACACATGCACGCTCCTGATATGTAGAAATGTCCCAGTCGAACCATAAACAATTTTATGATTAATGGTAATATTTTTATGATTTGAACTTTCCCTTTAAATATGTGCTAAAACATAGCTAGGATGTCAATTTTGAGCCAGTTATAAAATCTAATTGGCGAGAGTCAGTAATCACAGCTGTCCACAATTACTGGTGGATACTCCACAGTGTGTGTTTTTTTTGTGGAGCTTTGCCTTCCTCTCTGCGAACCATCAGAAATATTACAGACCTCGAGAGCTATATGGTCCCAGGAGGATTTTAACCTCATATCACATTCCTCAGAACCAAAATAACAACGATTATGTCACTGTCCAAACACATACGGACCTGACTATACATACAAGCATGTGTGCTTCCTAGTTTATAGTATTTTAGCAAGTAATTTAGTAAGTAGTAATTTACTTAATTTAATTAAGTAATCACCTCCAAACAAAACTGCATTATTTATGTTAGTTTGTGTATGGACAGCGTGGGGCAATGGGTGTGCTTCTACTCTACTCATTTAGTTTTGCCTTTCCTCTCAGGTGGAGCAAGCACTGCTATTTGACATAAAACACCTAACAACCTGTGTCACAGTGCAAATGGAAAGGGTTTCATGAATGGGCAGTAAGGTAAATCATAATTGTATTACCTTAATTTTGCCAGAAATAGCTAAACGACCAAAGATTGTAGCCAAAAATGCGCACATGATCATATTTATGACCTTATATATCTGATTAACCATGCTTATTTAAAACTTTTGCATGTTTACTAAACTGCCACAAAAGGAGACCTAAAACACATGTTCCATAAACCATAGTGTTTTCAAAGTCTCTGTATGGCTAAACTATTCCTATAAAAAGGGTCAAACTGACTCTAGGGAAAAACCTACTTTATCTATACTCAAGTATCCTACCTTAGCCAGCTGCACTGTTCCCTTCAAGCGTCTTGCTGCTTTCTCAAAGTCTGGAGCTAGTTTCCTACAATGAGCACACCTGACAGAGAAAAGGAGGTGGAAAGAAAATACTTTATCGATACATGGAGGGGAATTAGAGTGACACCAGCTAGTGACTACATAAAACATTTGCAGATCAACTGTCCAAAAAAAGGAAAATAAATTGATTTGATGAAAATTTTACGTAAAAACAAAATTCATCGATATATAAATATTACTTTCAAACAAATGGACAAAGCTTTTTAGTGTGTGAAGCAGTGTGTATTATCTACCCTCTGAGATAATACACACAGAGCTAAGCAAATGTGGGTCACCTTTACCACACCCACAACAATGAGGAGTAATAGGCTCTCTCCTCTGTGTGTAAAAACTGTCAGATTCAGTATTTTGCATTCAACATGCCTAGTTTTGGCAGAAGACCACCACCAACCTCTGCCATTTCAACCAATTCAACTCTGATAAGTCGCTCATGTATGCTTTGTAACTTTTTTTCATGTAGTGTGTGTGTTAACCACATTAGAAATAAGTAATCGCCAAGCAAATGCTACAATCACAATGCTACTGTACGTGTCAAGTATTGTCACGTCTGCTTGTATTTTATGTTTATTTAGACCAGTAGATCCCAAACATTTGCAAATGTATTGCATATGAAGGCCAAACACTGGTAACATCAGTCCTGTAGTAGACGACAGCGTTGTTGTTGTTGTAAGCTAGTTTCCGTAGAACATATAAAATGACACATTTAATTATACAAGTTTCCCCGTTTTTGAAAAGGAGATCTTGGAAGGCTCAACTTAATACCCATTGGACTGCATCATAAACGCAATGAGAGCATCAAACATAGTGGTGAGTTTATGGTTTGTCAATACTAACTACGAAATTAAATAAAAAACACCAAACCTATTCATTAAGGGGCGTATTCTCCCATGCGCTTAAGTCAAAAAAAGCACGCAGCTAAGCACTTTTCAGCCTACGCGTCTTCTCCCCTTGAATTAAAGTCTGGTTTGCGCGCCATGAAGGCAGTTAAGCGTTTCAGGCAGTTACGCGTTTCAGGCGGAGCAACCCCCAAATCTGGGTGTTTCTTCATTCACGCGTATTCTCCCCTTGATTTAAGCACTTTTCATCTACGCGCTACAGAGGGCTGTATTAAGACAAGCGCCATGACAATGCGAAACACAGTATTACCTTTTAAGTCGGCGGTAGGCCTACTTTCAACATGTGTTATACATGTACAAATAAAGTACAAAAAATCATGGTATTTGTGTGTCATTATTTTTGAACTACAACATTTCTTGCAACCTTATATGATATTGTTACACAGAAAAAGTAAACGTTTTGCATTGGAGCATGGCGCCATGAACAACCCAGGTAAATAATTAATTAAATTAATTTATTTCCATTAAACAATAAAAACAGAAATATCAATTAAGATGCATTTAAAATACAGTATTACCAACCATTTAGGATGCTTGAACAATCATAAACCAAAATGCATTCTCTGCATTTGCTTGTGCTCCTGAAAAAGTGGGAACTAAGGAGAAGAGCTCGCCAAGCGCAAAGACGGCCACGCGTATTCTGACCTCGTTTGGATATACTGGGGTGTACTGACGTGCAGTGCATCGAGGGGTTTCGTCTTAACCGTGAAGCCATCATCCACCTGTGCATTTATTTTCTACATCAGTCATATTTATGGTTTGAGTGGATTTCAATGACATTCTTAACGTTAATGCGAAAGTCCGCATTCCACGGGTGGGACTCAGTTCCCTTCTATTTTAAATAGATCACGCCCTTTTCATGAGCCTACCTTCATTCTCAAATTAAGCGCTGTGGGCGTGATCGCAGTGCTTAGGGGAGAATAAGCGTAACTGAAATGTGCGTAACTGGAGGTGCGCAATAAAGGACGAACGGGAGAATATGGCCCTAAGTTAGGAATTTGATCTTGCTTGGAGGCAAAAGACTAAAAGTTGCTCAGATTATGCATGCATACACATGCATTGTTAAGATTGATTGAAGTTAGCCTGATCCGATGTTAATGATTGATTGGCACCGATTTGGTGCGGCCATTCCAGATGGATATGCAAAGCCGATCAAATTGAGGAACCTCAAAAATCAGGATGGTCTTACCATGTATATCATATTATGACAATTGCACTCAACTGTGCAGCCAACCAATATTGGGCCTATTTGTCATTTGTAAATGGCAAAGTAGCTGCCTTTGCAGGTATACCTGTATATTTGTATTATATAGGGAAGGAAGAAAATATTGATGTTGTGATGAATCAAATAGCCACTGCTATAAATTTTGCTATACCACACTGCTCAAATTCTTTTTAAGGGAACTCACATCAGGTCTCGATGAGCGAAATGTATTAAAAATCAAAATCTGTACATTGTGGATTTTATTGAGAACAAAATGACGTACCAACAGTCACTCAAAGCAACTCATGATGTGACTCAGTAGTGTGTATTAGTGTTGTGTTGCTCATTAACGTTTTGTTCTTTTTGAGCTAATCTTATATATGAACCGGAGTAATGAGTTGTCTCAGTGAGTGATTCGTTCATTTTCACGAATACGTGAATGGTCTAGGACACTTATGTTCACTCGTCACATGGCAGCTGCATAGTTTCAGTCAGTACAGGAAACAGAAATTTTAGTTTTGATTAGTTCACGACTCATAACTATAGCTCTTTGAATTTGTGTCTTTCGCTAATTTTTCACGTGACAGCTGTATAGGCTCAGCTACAGGGCTGTACGCTAAGCACAGGAAACAGAAATGATTAGTTTACGACTAACTATGGGTCTTCGGGTTTGTGTCTTTCGCTCATTTGTCAATTGACAGTTGTAGCCAATAGGCTGACTTGTAGCCGTGCTCTTTTTTTATATCGCCCCCAAGAGGGCTACAGCGCCGCACTTAGCCTATAGTTAAAATGAAAGAAATGACTCAAAAAAAGATTAGTTCATTTTACTGACCAATATTAAAAGATCTGAGTCAGTAAAAAGATTTTAAATTCTAGTGTGTATGGCTCCCACGTGCCTGCATGCACTCCTGACAACGTCTGCAAGCGGCAGCGGATGCAAGATGGTTCTCAATTGGATTCAGTTCTGGGGAACGTGAGGGCCAGTTAATGGCATTAATGCCTTCGTCATCCAGGAACTGCATACACACTCTGGCCACATGAGGCCAGGCATTGTCCTGCACCAGGAGGAACCCTGGCGAATGCCAATCAAGATGCACAGTGCTGGGCTGTGAGAACAGGTCCCACTAGAGGATGTCAGGCCCTCATTCCACCCTCATGGAGTCGGTTTCGGACAGAAACATGCACACCAGTAGCCCGATGGAGGTAATTTTGTAGGGCTCTGGCAGTGCTCCTCCTGTTCCTCATTGCACAAAGGAGCAGATACTGGTCCTGCTGCTGGGTTGATGCCCTTCTATGGCTCTGTTCAGCTCTCCTTGTGTAACGGCCCATCTCCTGGTATCTCCTCCATGCTTATGAAACTGTACTGGGAGACACAGCAAACCTTGCGACGGCACGTATGGATGTGCCATTCTGGAGGAGCTGGACTGCCTGTGCAACCTGAATGGGCTGCAGGTACCGCCTCATGCTACCAGTAGTGACAAAGACACTAGCAAAACGCAAAACTAGAAAAGAATCAGTCAGGAAGGATAAGACCAGTGTATTTTGCTATATTAGCAATATTTTGAGTTTTGCTCTTTCTATGCTGCTGTAACACCTGTATTTCCCTGGGGGGGGGTCAATAAAGTACCATCTTATCCTGCTAAAAAGGGAAGGTTTGAAATACTTACAGAAGTGTGTAATGATACTAGATGGTTCCACTTTAAAATAAGGTCTGACAGAATAGAGGGCAGGATAGTCTAGTGGTCGGGGTGTTGGACTCCCAGCCGTAAGGTCGTGGGTTCGAGCCCCAGAGTCGGCTTACCTGTAAGCATCCTTGAGCAAGATGCCTAACTCCTATCTGCTCCATGTAATAGAACAATGTAATTGTAAGTCGCTTTGGATAAAAGCATCTGCTAAATGCTGTAACTGTAACTATATAATTAAATGAGGAATGAATGTAAAAACGGGGATTAAACAAGACAATACCATATACCCAGTATGCAGGTACTGCCAGAACCTCTTATCCAAAGCCTCTTACATTTAAGTACAATTAAAACAATTGATGGAGCAGTATAATATTTATAAAATGATCAGTGGCCTCTGAAAATGTCCTAATTGGTACATTCTAGTTTTAAAATCTGCTTAAATGACAAATCGGTATGTATATAAAATATTTACCCTGGAGCATAGAATTTCACCAGCATGGTCTCATGCTCCGTGGCCAGGTAGTCGAAATCCGCGTCTCCAAGCTCTAGCACATCTCCCCTCGCAAGAACCGTCACAGAGAACGACAGCACTAATGATAAGGCAGAGACGATCGAGGTAACAGCCATAGCTTGAAATCTTAAAAACATTAGTTGTGTAGTTCAAATAATGTAACAGCAAAAGCAATCATATGTTTACGTAAAGGCAACAGTCGCTTGTTTTCTAGATTCTTTGCGAGATAATGTGCACCCTGAATGCATTATGCATCATGGATGTATAGCATGCATACGCTGGTCGCGCGTACCCATGATGCATTTCGACAGTTGCAGCCTGCGTTTGTTTCCCTGTCCGTTTTCTGGCAACTTCCATGGACCCAACATAAATATATCCTCCTAGACTTAACCTAATTAAGAATTGCGTAGCTAGCTATGCAATGAATGTCTAAACTTAACCAGGAAATTAGAGGATACGGGTAGGGAAAAAATACTATTTATATTCAGTGATGTAGTGGTGCTTGGAGAAGTAGGTATAGTAAATTATGCCCCAATTTATTTTTACGCACAAAAATATTCTCATTTATTAAACTGCGCACGTACATCCCACGCTGGTTTTCCTTTATACATCTCAATCAAACGTAAACTTGCCGTACGTAAGTGCTTCTAGTCACACCCTGTTAACACCCACATTTGTCTATAAATGGTCAATGCACGGCCCCAAATTAATATTAAAATACCTACTTACGCCTGAAGAACCCATTGACCGGCTCAACAAAGGAAAAACCTAAGTTTTTTTTAACACATTCACATTGAGGATGACAAAAGCAGAGCGGAAACCAAGAAGAAGCTTTGTCAAACTCCAAGAACAGCAGCAGTGAATGTTGTGACTTCTGAAGTCAGATCCTCTCAGAAATAAATGTATAAATTAAGGTAGGTAGGTATAAAGAAATGTTTGATTTGATATCAAAATACCAAAATAAAATGATCTAAAATAAATGGAAAGTGTCACGAACATAGACATTAGAAGATATTATTTTAATTTCTATGTTTATCCCCCCAACTACCGATGACGCAAGTCTGCGACTGCGGTCATTCAGCGAGTGGTCCATGCTCCGTGTCTCAATATTTCCATGTTCTCCATGTTTTCAGGCACAACAGAGAGAGATGGCACACACAAAAAAGAATCCAACTTTGGAAGTTTAGACTTTGCATCTTCATTTTTCTTTTCCTTTCTCTTTTGCACTTCATACTTAAATGCAGTGGAAAGTAACAAAATACATTTACTCAGGTTACTGTATTGAGTAGTTTTTTGTATTTTGTATTTTGTGTATTGTGAATTTTTCAAGTAATTAAAATTTTATTTGATTACGTTTTGAGTGAAGTATTGTATTTCGCTACATTACAAATCCCATCCGTTACTAATTTAAAAAAAAAAACTTCGACTAACAAAAACTGAAAGGAATACAAAAAAAACGTGTATATATTTGTATAGATTTTTATACATTTGTGTCGATTTTTCTTTATTAAAAAACTAAAAAGTTTTGGATTTATGACCCCTTGTCTTATTTTCACTATATGGGTGTAACGGGCGTGGGTGGCGAGTGTAGGCGCGAGCCGGAACAGAGACGCAGGAGCAGCGAAAAAGGATTGAAACGAGCTATGCTCGTATTTAATAGAAACAAAAAACATTTGTGCAGGCAGAAACAAACATAAAGTCCACGCGAGGTTACCTGGGGTCACACATAAGGACACACCAAACAATGACCGACAGCACCTAAGGCTGTCGGGGAACTTAAATAGAACTAATACTGATTAAAATCTAATGCACCTGTGCGGCGCTAATGCCCCGCAGGTGCGATCGTGACAATGGGAGAGATCCCCCCGCCCCGTTTTACAGTTTTTTTTGTAATGTAACTAAGTAACTTTTACTTTAAGTACATTTTAAATTAACTACTTATTACTTTTACTTTTTCAGATGGGTAATTTCACTTGAGTAATATTTCATCCAAGTATCTGTACTTTTACTTGAGTATGACATTTTAGTACTTTTTCCACCTCTGCTTAAATGTGAACGTATTGGGGCAGTATACTACACCACAAGGCTTGAGATACTACTACACCAGACAACGACCAGTCTTCACTCTGTCTAGATCAGTGGTTCTCAACCTGGGTTCGATCGAACCCCAGGGGTTCGGTGAGTCAGTCTTAGGGGTTCGGCGGAGGATAAGACACACCCGACTCTTATGATTCGTGATGACACGCCCCCCTTGGCCATCATTGGCTGCAACATCGCTTGGCCTATCTGTGCTGCAGGAAATTTGGTGTTCGGTGAAATTAAGAAGGGTTCGGTGAATGCGCAAATGAAACTGGTGGGGTTCAGTACATCCAACAAGGTTAAGAACCACTGGTCTAGATCATCTAGTAGAATTTTGACGATGGATTTAAAGAAGCAAAAAACATGTAGTGATTATGCATTGCAATAATTATTGCAATGCATGATTATAAATTTTTGGTTTGAAATTTTATTGGTTGTCACGTTCGGCGTGCACACGCTCGTGCACGCTACGTGTCTCCCGTCAGGACTGCGCACCTGCCGGGGATTAGCCCTGCGCAGGTGCATACAATCCGGACTGATTGGGACTTATATTTAAGTTTGTCCCACAGCACTAGATGCTGTGGGTCATTGTTTTGAGTTTTTGCTGTAACGCCCTGTACGCTGTTGTGTGCGTTTATATAAAATTACGCTTCACGCGTCTCTCTGCACGTTCGTGTGTGTGTTCCTCTGGCTCGCGCCAGCTCTCACTTACTCCCCCACGACAGTCATTACAGAATGACCCACCGAAAGAGGAGAGCAGCAGCCCGTAGGAGCCGCACCCCCGCAGACTTGCCCCAGAGCTGTCGCCAGTTCGCTTCGCCGCGAGGCCCAATGCCAGGTCTCGCCGCTGGAGAGTCGGCACACTCCGGCCCCGGAATCACCGCCGGCCGGCACTTGCCGCTAGGGTCGTCGCAGGGTCTAGCTGCTGGAGAGCCGCCACCACACTCCGGCCTCGGAGCAGTCACCAGCTCGCTCCCGCCTCTGAAGCCCTTGCCACGCTCAGCCGCTGTGGAGTCCTCGCCACCATCGCAGCCAGTCTCCAGAGCTGTCGCTGGCTTGCCCTCGCCAGCTGCTGCACAACCAACACCATCGGCCCAGCCACCAGAGGATCCTAGCCGCTGCCGCTCATCCCTGGTCCGGCCACCGGAGGATCCCTAGCCGCTGCCGCTCATCCCCAGCCCGGCCACTGGAGGATCCCAGCTGCTGCCGCTCATCCCTGGTTCGGCCGCCGGAGAATCCCAGCCGCTGCAGCTCGTCCCTGGTTCGGCCGCCGGAGAATCCCAGCCACTGTCAAAAGGCGACGCCAGGAGGCGCACCTTAGATGGGGGGGGGTACTGTCACGATCGGCGTGCACACGCTCGTGCACGCTACGTGTCTCCCGTCAGGAGTGCGCACCTGCCAGGGATTAGCCTTGCGCAGGTGCATACAATCCGGACTGATTGGGACTTATATTTAAATTTGTCCCACAGCAGTAGATGCTGTGGGTCATTGTTTTGAGTTTTTGCTGTAACGCCCTGTACGCTGTTGTGTGCGTTTATATTAAATTACGCTTCACACGTCTCTCTGCACGTTCGTGTGTGTGTGTGTTCCTCTGGCTCGCGCCTGCTCTCACTTACTCCCCCACGACAGTCATTACATTGGTAAATACCATAGACTGTATAAATAAAATACATGCTGTAACAGCATAATTCAACAAGTATGTATATGGGTCATTCTACGAAAACGTGACATTTACCATTCTGAAAATCTGATTTTCAAAGTATTGTCTTTGTTGTTTTTAAGGACTTATTTGGTTTAAGTAGACCCTTACCAGTCAGAAAAATATGTGGTGCCATCTCACGCTATTTATCTATTTTTTTTCCTAAAATAATCAACATGCACATGTGTTTTGTCAACCCCGTTACAAACATCAAATTGTATTTTAAAGTATTTGAAGTGAACTTCTGGTATATTATGAAAGATACGTCAGCCCTGTTTATATTAGGACTGTTTATAGATGAAAATATTAAAGGAATAAAAATGTGTTTACATGTATGAATAGTCACTGTATCTTAGTTTTTAGGAAAAAATCATGAAAAAAGTAATGTTTATAATCATATCCTAAATACTTGAGGGGGGTATTGTTATATTTTACTTAACATATTAAAATAGGTCATTTATATTTGCCTTTTATTTCTATTTATTATATATATAGAGTGTGTTCTAAGAGTAAAGGGGTTGACAATAGAATACCTGTTCAGGAGACGGGTTTGTTTTTTAGACTGTTAGTAAGTGGATTTGGCATAGAAAAATATGGAAATAAATGACACTGAAGACATACATGTAAAACAGTTATTTTATTACAATTATGAAAGAATTAAATACTAAACTAATCAACATGAAATGATGCTATCTGATGCATCCTCTAAAATACAAATCAGTATCAAATCAAATCATCTCACAGGAATTTCTGATGAAAAACAGCAGAGTAGCCTCCCCATTAACGAACTGAGCTGCAAATTCAACAATCTGGTCAAACTTTTGCTCACACAAAACACATATTTTGTAACATAGGAAGTAACACAGGAAGTATTCACCACAGCACAATAAGAAACATTACTGAAGACAAAGTAACATTTTCCCCGGATCAAGCAAAGGCCAAGCATACTTGGCTTAAAACTCTCCAAGTTGTAACAGGTAACTAATGATGGAATTGGCCTTCTCTATTCAGTAAGTTCTGCCCAAATGTCTTTCTGAATTTCTACATGCCCCAACGTCACATTTTAGGGTGCAGGAATGAGCCTCACAATGTCGTCAAACAAGTACCAAATTGCGTCGTCGCGGATGGGCCAGAATAATCGTTTTTTGCCAAGGCCTGCATGGTGCATGCACTTAATTTGTACATTGGCTTCATCTTTGGCCAAGATGATTCCTGGGTACAGCTATTCGTCATATGTTACGACGCACCAGCTTCCGATCATGTCATTCTTACTCCAGTCAATCTCCTGGAGTTCTTTGTGTGGTTCATTCAGGGGCATCTCTGCCATGGTTGGTTGAGGGTTGACTGGATTGTTTGACGGTCCAGGTTTCTCAGCCTGGATAATTTGGTAGCCCCTTGACAGAGCGGGGAAGATGAACTGGCGAGTATTGAAGCATCTACATGACAGATTCTTCAGCGTGACACAAAGACAGCTCACATCCCTTGTGATCAAGTGGCCTTTTTCATTAGTGACCACCTGATGTATTCGCATTGTCCCTGGGACCGATGGAATATTTTCTGGCATGAGAGAGTGAGCTTCCTCAATTTTCTCAGCTTCCACGTAAAACAGCTTCACTGTCGTGCCTGTTGTAAGCAATGCTCGGTAGAGTGTGGCAGGGTCAGGTATGTCACGCCCTTGACACACAAGCGAGAAATGCACCGCATTGGATTTCTCCCACACATAATTTTCTGAAAAGTCTTCATGTACAATGCATTCATGTGAGGAAAGACTTCGCTTCAGTTCTCTGGAGACTGAGAACTGCTGCTTGATATTGAATGTGTGCTTCTTGAATTTGTGCAGCAGTGGTCAATGAGCTCCTCTAAAGAGCTTTCAATTTGTTTTTTAATGGTCACTTTGACACAGCCTTCCTTTCTTGTGGCCTCGTCACGCATTGATGGATCATAATCAGGAGCCAGTGGGAAGCTTTTCAGGTTGCATGAAGAACACTCTCCATACATACACTCCTTACGGTCAGTGCTGCAAGTGACCTCCTCTGTGAGCCTCTCAAGGTTTGAATCTGTCAGCAAATTTAGTTGCTTCAGCCTGTCAACAACAAAGCCAAGATTCTCGTGGACTTTATACATGCAAGTATCTCTGTCCTGAATGGTTGGGTGTACGGTTTGGGACTCCGACCCAAAAGGGACGGAGTCTGCATAACAGTGTGTAGGCCTTGTTTGGATTTTCAGATTCAAAGTTCTTGTGACGATTTAGCAGTGAATCAACAAGAAACCTCCTGTTTTTTAACTCCGTGTCGAGTCATTATCTGTTTTTTTCAAGTCGTCACACGACCGACATCGTTTCTCTCATAGAACGCTCTGATATTTGATTCAAGTGTCTTTGGGACACGGTTATTTTTTTTACGAGCAAAGTTAAGTCTTCCATCTTCTTCTCGGAAACCCAGTGGCTCTTTGTCCGTATTTCTGCAAGCGGGATTTTTTAACTATCTTCCCAGATACCAGTTGAGAGATAATCTGTCTCTCTCTTTCATCGCGTGAGTCTTCACATTGGCTCTGTAAGTCCCTCAAAAGCGCATAGTGAAATTTGAGGGATCTCCGTGCGTGTGACCGCTCAGATGGGGTTCTTAGGTGGTGCTTGACTTTAGAAGATGGGGAAGCTACTTTATTCTTTAGACGCAAGAACTTTTTTGGTACCTCTTTCTTTTCTTTTTTCTTCTTTCAGCTTTTGCGTCACTTCCTCAAGTCGGAGCCCTTTTCTCTCCTCCTTTGATCTTAAACGCCTCTCACGACGTTGCCTGCAACCCAATGAAATGGTGATTAAATAATCTACTGATTTACTGATTTACTGATCTACTGTATCCAATCTGTCTTTCTCACTCTCACACACACCCTCTCTCTCCTTTTCTGTCAAACCTTAATTTACTTTATGTAACAAGCCATAACCTCTGTCCTTGAACTCTAACCTTTAGGGCCCTGGAGCTGGCTCTGGACTTAAGGGGGGGTTATGCACTGCTCTAAGGTAGCTGTACCTTGGGCTTTGGCTCTTCTGGATTTTGCCTGTGCTGCTCTCGAGTATTTCCGCTTGGTTTTCATCTCTTTCATTGAATTTGCTAATAGATGGCTTTTTGCCTGTGTCTTTCTCCTTCCTCCATCTTTCACTCTCTTTTTCTAAATACTTTGTCGTTTCTCAGGATCAGCATCAATACGCTTCCTGTATCAGCGCTGTTTTGACTGACCCATAATCTAATTTCATTAGCCATTGAACAATTATACCTAACAGTTATTAATGTTGTATTTCCCAACGTGATACAATTTTACACAAAATAAGTGATGTATAAAGCATGCAGATGGTTAATTTTTCAGTTGATAAGTGGTTCTCCATGATGGTTTATTAGAGCGGCAGGTGGCCGTGCGGATGACAGGCTGCGATGGCGTGGGCCTTCTGGCGACCGCATCGTGAGCAGGCTCCGGCGGCGAAGAACCTCCGACGACCAGCGAGGCGGACTGGCCTTCTCCGGTTGGCGGCGGCGGTGTGGACCCTCCAGTGACCGAACTGTGGACTGGCTTCAGCGTTAAGGGTTCCTATGCGACCAGTGATGCAGACCTGACCCACTGGCATCCAGACCAGGGTGAGCTGGAAGTTGTGGTCCTCCAGGCGCTCTACGTGGCTGGCAGGGGGGCACTGGGAACACTGGGAACGCCGAGGAGCACCTGCTTCATCCGTCCTCGAGGCGACGGAGAGCAGTGCTAGCTCGGTATGGAGTGTTGATGCGCTGGGAGTGCTTACCGGAGGGGTCCTTGTGGTTTGGGCAGGCGAAGCTGGCTCTACCCGGCGATGCGGACAACTAGGCTGGCCGGCGAAGGACGTGCTCTGGGCTACGGGCCGGGCTGGACTTGCGCTGTGATGGAGTTGGTTCCACGCTCACCGGATGGTGAGTCCTCCGAAACTGTCCTCGTCGAGGTCTTGGTCCGAATCGGAGACAACGTCGGGAGTGCGGACAGTAGCGCTGCAATCTCCAACCCCCGTAGCAACGCTCGGCCAGTCTAGCGCTGCGACGCCCAGGCAGAGCGAAGGATTGTCGGCATCCTGGCCCGCGCTTCTCCCTCACCTGCGGCATGCTCGCCGCCTTCGACTCCTCTGCCGTTTCGTGGGCCGCTTCCAGTCCTCCGCATGGGGGACCTCGTATAAAGGCTCCAGACTGTCCTCGAGGTCCCCGTCGGAGTTGTTGCCCCATCTCAAAGCTGCTACTCTGGTTGGTCATTCTGTAACGATATGGTTTTGGAGTGGCGAAAGTAAGCGCAAGCCAGAGGGAAAATGCAGGCAGATGTGGAAGCGGTGAAACGCATAAAGTGTATTTTAATAGTCCAAAACAAAAACACAAAGTACAGGTATGAAGTAAAGCAAACAATATTGACCAACTGCACCTAGTGCTGTTGGAAAACTTAAATATAGTCCATAATTAACAAAAAGAGGCGCACCTGTGTGGGGCTATTCCCCCGCAGGTGCTCTGCCAAGATGGGCGGCACGGAGCATGCAAGGTCCAGTGCACGCCAATCGTGACACAATTGTAGTATTTATGTGTGGCATAATCAGTGTGACTGTCCCAATAATTTTTTTACAGAACTGCACAGTGGATGAACTGAATGTACATTTTTTTACATCAACTTGCACACTGGCTTGCAATCACAGAAACCCAACATTAGTACAGAAAAAACAAGATGGTTTGAGGCAGGGCTTTCTCATCTTGTGAATAAAATAATTGTTAAATGTATATATA
>JAOEHI010054071.1:0-13243 GCA_025447815.1 Percopsis transmontana | reverse complement strand
CTGTGGCCCGCGCGCCGCCCGCCTCCCCGCGCCCCCCGCGCCGGCCCCCCCCCCCCCCCCCCCCCCCCCCCCCCCCCCCCCCCCCCCCCCCCCCCCCCCCCCCCCCCCCGCCGGCGGAGGAGGAGGAGGAGGAGGACGACTAGACTCTCGTCCCCCAGCCCCCAGACCCCCTAGGGAAAACCCTCCCCGAGCCCCCAGTGCGAACCCCCGTCCGTCCCTTCCGCCCCCCGCCCCCTCCTGGGCCCCTCCACCCCAGCGCTCCCTGGGCAGAGGGGGCGGCGGCAGCGGTGCGCCCAGCGACGGTGATGCTGTTGTGTGCAACTGCGGCCAGGAGGCCCTCCTCCTTACTGTGCGGAAAGACGGACCCAACCAGGGGCGGCAGTTCTACAAGTGCAACGCCGGAAACTGCACTTTCTTCCTATGGGCGGATCAGCCGAGCCAGCAGGAGGCGCCTCCCCCGCTGAGACCCTCCCAGCCACCCAGGGCTCACACGGGCTATGGAAACATTCCTGGCGCAGGGGGCAGGCAGGGAGGGGGGGGTGGGGTCGAGGGAGGAGAGTCGATGTGTAACTGTAACGAGGTCGCTGTGATGCGCACGGTACAGAAGGACGGGCCCAACAAAGGACGTACCTTCCACACATGCGCGAGGCCGAGGGACCAGCAATGTGGCTTCTTCCAGTGGGCTGACGAGAATGTACCTCCCCCAGGTAAGCACACACACACACACGCGCAGGCGCACACACACACAGGCACACGCACACAGGCGCACACAGGCACACACACAGGCACACACACACACACACACAGGCACACAGGCACGCGCACACACACAGGCACGCACACACACGCACACGCACACACTGGCACACACACACACACGCATGCACACGCACGCACACAGGCACGCACACACACACACAGGCACACACACAGGCACGCACACAGGCATACACACACACACACACACACACACAGGCTCTGGTGGTATGTTTTTAAAAGTTAGGTGCTAGTTCTCATCTATATTCATGTCCTTTTGTAATGCTATGAAACTCTTACATTTGCTTTATGAATAAACTTTGTTTATTTAGACCTCCGTTACATAAACGACAGACACAATGTCCTACTGTAGAATACATCAAATAACCTGGGCAGACCAAGCATGAAATATTATCCAGGTGTTTCCATTCAAGGGTCAAGGTTGCTTCTTCTAGGGTTTATTGACATTAAAGAGTTGTCACGACTCATAAACAGTGACCCCTTGAGGCACCCAGCGGTCCACATGTCAAAATGCAGCTCCACTTACCAGTGTATGTGCACATAAGCCTTTTTTTTTGTTGTTTTGTTTAAATATAGCTTATGTATCAGAGTTCGCCCTGTTTCCCTCAGGCCCATTTGGTGTTGGTGGAGATGGAGGGACGAGGGGAAGAAAGTCCACAGGAGGCGCCCCCATTAACAAACCTCCAGCTGCTAAGAAAACGCGTACCTGTGGCATCTGTCACGTGCCGGGACACACCCGCGTCACCTGTCCTCAGCGATGACCTCTGCCGGCACTGCACCGGGACCGCCTTGTGGCGTGTCACCCGGGCGTGGCGTTTATCCTTGCTGTCAGGCGTTCTCCTTCTTCCAGGTGTGCCAGGTGCCCTTTTATAAGGGCGACGGCACCTAGCCGTAATATCATTTTGCAAGAAGTGTACAGTACCCACTCCCTTTGTCGGTTTTTAAAGTTGCAGCTGGTTACAACAAGGTCCACATGAAGGCTTGGACAGATTTGGGGACATGTGCGATTATTTCGAATTTTTAATTTTTACAAAATAAAGTATTGCAAAGGATAGCTATCCAGCAACATTAGCGACAAGGTTTTAAACATGTAGAAATGTAAACATTTTGCCATGAACATTTCATACAGCTACAGGTCTCATTTATCATCTTACCACACATCCAAGGGGTGTTTGTTCCTGGGTTCTGTTGTTAAAAAAACAAACAATTGGGTCGTGGAATGAGTTTCCAGGTGAGAGAGAAATTTCAGTCCTTGTAATCCTAAATGAGAAGTATATTTTATAGCAGTAATTCCCTTATGACCTTGACTTGAACCTCTGACCTCTGTTTAAGCTTGGCCTAAACTTTGAATTCTTCTACATCCAGAATATTCTGGGCACACTAGGTAAAGGACTGATGATCGAATGGTCTGTTTCCATGTACAGTAGTCCGAGCATGCTTGAGACTCACTGGGAAAGCTACTCACCTGGAAGTTTATCAAGAATGCGCCTCACAAACCTCAGGTCAAGAGAAGCTGTGTTGAGAAACTGATAAAGTGCTGAGGTGCTGTACATGAAGAATATATATTTGAAAGAAAAGACCATTTATGTTGTTATACTGTATACTACATTCTAAGCCATTATTTTCTTCACCTTTTATTATTAGTGCAGGAAGGTGAATGATGTGATCATCACGATTTTTGATAGTTAAGATCTAAAATTTGATATATATATTGAGTTCCTGAAAGAGTCCAAAAACATGTTGTTTTCTCAATTGTATATAGAGTAGGTTCAAATAAATTAAACAAAAAAACATTTTGATGAATGTTCAGAAAACTTTATATAGTTCCTCTGTGTTAAGTGCATTATAATTATAATTTATAACAAAGAAATTACACAGGGACACTTCTCTGTGATTTCTCTGATTATTTGGACTATACCATCCAAATTCACATTTACCATATTGAACTTGGATCTGTCTACTAATTACCCATATGACAAACTAGGTTACAGATGCAAAATTTAATAATTAGGTTCCTTTTAGTTTCTTATGTGCATAGTACTCCATAGTAGTAACAAAGGAAATAAGATTTGTTCCTTTGTTACTTAAAAACTTTAATTAGTTTTTAGCCCTATACCTTACATCAATCTGCAGATGTTGCCAGGTAGAAATTTAATCTTATCCTGTTTCAGTGTTATACAATAATAATGGAAACCGTTTGCAATATAAAAAGCATATTCACTTTAACTCAATATTATTTATTTAAGCTTTGTTTTGATTATTTTAACTGTCCCTAAACTAACATTTATGACACAACCTCATAGCTAGACACAACAACCTTGCCACATGCTAATCTAGCCATTTAAAAGTCAACAAAACGATGATTAAATCTAAGTAAATTTAGATTAAATTATGCTAAAGGTCAGGACAGTATGACAAAAATGCAGAAAAAAACGTATATATCCTTGTTGCAGTCCTAGTCTTGTTGCAACCGTCCAAACTCTTACTACATCACTGCCAGCTTTAAGTAAAGTGGAAATACATTTAAGTACAAAAACACAACATTTAGTAATATGCACTTATATAGATTTTACGAAAGTATTTCTCTTAAGAACAAGAGAGGACATTTAGACTAGCACAGCATGAAAACAGAATCGATGTCTATTTGCAAATTCGCACTCTATGCTAATTTTAAGAATTTAATGATTATAATATATCATAAGAGATAGTTGTATAGCTTATTCTCAACAGGGTGCATAATGTAGCCTCCCACTTTAGGCATTATGATTACCCTGGCTTGAATTAGATTGTGTTAATAGAAATGAAAAAAGTCTATAGGGCCTATATAGGCTATATTGTTAAAACTTTATGCCACAGTTGAAACTATAGGCGTTATAACATATAATGATGTGGATGCTAAGTGGAGCAAGCGGCGTCCTTTAACATTAGGTTGCATCTATTAAGCCTATCTTAAAATAACGTTAGAAAGATTAACTGGATTTCGTTGATCAGCGTTTAAACGTCATGCGCAGATGTGTTTTCACACAACATATAGGCTATTTAAACTGCCTCAGATTTATAGAATGGCTATGGCTTATTCCCAGAAATGCAACCCCCTTTTTTCTGGTAACCTAAATTAAGTGAGGCCCCGCAGGAAACGACATAAAAGCTTGAATTCCAGGATTATGCCTTTAGTGGTTTGTTTGATATTCCTTGGGGCGCACGTTCACAAGGACTTCTTTGGAGTTCGTGATCTGATCTCGCTTACTGGCACGTTCATGAGTCATACGTGAGTCATAACGTGGGTGGGAATGTACGGTGAGATCTGTCCTTCCTTGTTTTCGCCACTCTATCCTCGCGCTGTACTCGGCTTCAGTAGTAGTATCCGGGCAGATAATAGTCATGTGATTGTCCCGTTTCTGTCCCAAATGCAGCGATAACAGTCTCTGCAATTCAAACTGTAGGCTGTGTGCGTTAAGGTCCCTTAAGAGACTATGAGGCAAAAGTTCGCAACGAGGTTGGCAGGGACCGATCGCCGGGCAACCCTGACCTGGTTATCATCTCTCTCTCTCTCTCTCTCTGTCTCTCTCTCTCTCAATTCAGTATTTCAACGGTCGCCGTAGAAACGGTTACCATGACACCCAATGTCCGTAAGTGAGGCAAGTCTTCCAGGTGCAGAATGGACCAGAGACTGCGCGCGCGCGGCCGTGGGTGGAAAGTTGTACACTTTTGTTGTAGCGTATCGCAACTTATAAAGTGATGAAATTTGGCTCAAGGTCCATTCTTTTCACAGTTATTTTTATGGTAAAAAAAAAAAGAAATCTACAGATGAATTAATCGTGTCAAAAGAGTGCGTCGTCGTGTAGGCTATTGATCAAGACGTCATTGAGTGTGTGCATCTCTTCGTAGTTGAGTAAAGGGAGAACATTGTGGTCGAGATGTCAAATTTACAGCAACAGTTTACCGTTTGACTGAAATCCCATAGCTCAGTTGAAATCAACGCCGCGCACAGGACAGGAGGCGCGGGTATTCCCATCCCAGGGAGGTTTTTGTTTCAGTTTTGCTTTCGTTATCTTTCCCGAATTTGCAGCCGTTACAAGAACAGCACGACTGATGATCAGCGTAAGCGATGACTACGTTACTGGAACCTATACAACTGCTTTTAAATGTGTTGGCTATATTCAATAGTGTAAAGGCAGATGAGGGGGAGGCCGATTGCTAGGCCTACAACTGAGGTCAAATTCTTCTTATTAAAGATCAACATCAGTAAAAAAAAAAAAAAAGCAATACATCGTGTTTATTTAACCTAAAAACTTAGTTTCACTTTGTCCTTTCTCGTCTGACCCGCCTTCTCGTCTCTTCGCCCCGCCTCCGCCATCTCTACCCTGCCCCTGTTCTGCACTCTGCTCTAAATTGCGTGCGCGGACTCGTGGGCAGGGGCACGCAGCTTGGGGGCTCGTCGTAGAGCAAATCGAAAAGGGGGCGCGCCCGAGTTGAGAGCACGCGCTATCCAGTGTTGATGTGTCGCAGATTTTAGAAGAAAGAAAAAAAAAAACACTCCCTAAGACGAGGCGGGAGCATCCCAGAACAACAATCCCGCACTGAGAACGTTCTAGGGACCTGCAAGACACAGAGACCGGCAGGGGAGTTTCAAAACGAGAATTTCGCATCTCCGCGTGTCTGCGGCGTTAGTTTTTTTTGTGGTTATTTCTTGTTTATTTCAGCAGAGGAACACAGGCGCACTCGGTCGCGTCCTGCTGTAAGCGTGTGGAGAGAAGCGGAGCACGGGAGCCATGGAGCTTTCATCCATTGGAGACCAAGTGTTTGCAGTTGAGTCAATAACCAAGAAGAGAGTTAGAAAGGTAAAGGCGACTTTTGCCCGAGTCACACAACTTAACGTCGGCGTGTTTTGTTCAAATCGAGGCTGATCATATTCTTACATTAGCCTACACTGCATCCCAGTATTAGAAGCCTATATACATCTTTATGCCCAACAAAAGTAGGCTACGCAGTTTCCCTGTACTTTACGCAAGAAATGGTTATGTGATGTATTGTTGCACATAGCTGCGCAAAAGTTTGACATTGTTTTTACAGCCAGGCGACCATCCTATGCTAGCATCGCGCGGGCACGATGCGTGTCATTCTGTGGTGAGTCAACGCACTTTCCACGGCTCGGCGCAGCTATGTTTTGAAGGAGCCTACGCGGTTGTAGTAAATATAAAGGGGGTGTGTATCCTCAGAACTGCTCTCCGCCGCGGGTACAGGATCCTCCGCGCACCGTACGGCCAGTGTGGCGTGAGCTACGCAGTTTATTTGTAGGTTAGGCCAGTGAGGGAACACAGCGGACGTGTGTGTGTATCTGGGGGGGAAACTGCTGCGTAATGTCACTCGCCGCTGCGTGATTGTGTTGATTTAACAGTGCGGTGTTAGCATACAGCACAAACATAAATTACAGGCTAACGTCTGCGCGGACTGTACGCGGGCTACGCGGCATCATTGTAAGCTGGCGCGCCTTATTTAGAACATGTCAGCGCTTAAATTCAGAGTCCTCGCGTGTGTGGACGCAGCCTGCCGTTCGAAATATCTCAGATCTATTACGAGCGTGAAATATAATATTATATAAACGACCGCGAGGAGCACATGACCGTACGAATTGTTTCGGGACAGGAGGAGCCGCGGCGTTGCGCAACACCACGTTGTTGACATGTAACCGTGGCCCCGCCCATTTCTGCCAGCTTAACGTTCCAGAAAGTGCTTCTTCATTATGGGCTCTCGCCCTCATACCCGGCCCATGTGCGAACACGTCACCACAGTAGCGGCGAAGCGGGTTGGAGACCCCCCCCCCCCGTCATTGACGTCATTCCCCAGAATCACAATTCAAACGGAGAAAAAAATAGCCCACGCGTTTCCCTGCTCGCTTTAAAGCCACAGCGAATATTTTTTTGTTTGGCAAATAGCCTTACACACATTCTCACACGCACACACACACTCTCTCACATGGTGAATTTCCTCAGTACTGTACACTGGACTCGATTCGGAGTGCAGATTGTGTGAAACTGAACTTTCCCTGCTACTTCTCTGAGTTTGCCTGTCTCTTTGTTGCCTCAGGGTAACGTGGAGTACCTTCTGAAATGGCAGGGATGGCCCCCGAAGTGAGTAAACCTTTAGTCGTGATAGTTCAGTGACATACTGTAATACCAAGGATTCCAGGATGGATGTGTCAATATCTGCACTTTGATACTGTAGCAACATCATGTTATGAGGAAATAAGATAGATAGGTAGATAGATGGATATATATATATATATATAGCCTATAGATGGATGGATGGATATATATATGTAGCCTATAGATGGATGAATGGACATATAGCCTATACATAGATAGATAGATAGATAGATGGATTCAAATGTAATGATCACTCATCTTATTTTTCTTCAAAGGTCTAAAACCATACTGTAATTCTACAGCGGCAGGCTAAGACACACGCTGTGTGTGTTTGTCGTTGGCAGGTACAGTACCTGGGAGCCGGAGGAGCACATTCTGGACCCACGCCTGGTCCTGGCCTACGAAGAGAAGTGAGTGGTTGCAAAGCTTTCATTTTGGGGGGGGGGTATTTTGCTAATATCGAGCAGAAATTCCTGTTTCTGGTCCCGTGTCTATTTATCCGCATCGATCTGCTCTCTCCCTCCTTTCTTTAACTCTCACTTTCTTAGGGAGGAGAAAGACAGAGCCCTGGCCTTTCGCAGGAAAGGTCTCCGACCCAGGAGGCTGGTTTTGAGGGTGAGGACACTGTCCTTTTGTTTCCGGACCATCGTCTACTAAAATGTACCTTCTGAGGGGTCTGAATCCCTGGTGTCCTTGAGGCATGTCCAGGGATCAGCTTTCCTGCTTGCTGGCAAGAAATGACCTCACATTCTGCATAGGAGGGCTTGTTTACCATCCTCTTGGGGGATGGCATGGGATGACTCACCTAACTACTACATAGCATTAAGTTAAAGGGGTAGTTCATCTAGCTCGAATGTCATTTTGCAAAACAGGAAGTACTTAATTTTTTGAGAAGGGTATTTCCATATGTGGTGTAAGACATGCGAAAATGAGAAATAATCACCATAAAATCCCTCCCATAAAAAGACCTACCTTAAAGCAGATTCAAATTAAAAGCATGCGATTGGACATAGCACATGCGCATGACCCCCTGGAGTCCCCCGTGCATGTGAGCATGGTGTGGGGACCCTCCTTGCATGCTCACATGCATTGCACACTACACCTTTTTAAAAAAAAAAAACAACAAAAAAAAACAGGGGATTTGTAAACAAGTTCCCTGGAAAACAAACAAACAAAAGGTCAGAATGAACTTAGTCTGTTGGACTCACTGTCTTTGTTTCTTTCTCTTTCTCTTTCTCTTTCTCTTTCTCTCTCTCTCTCTCTCTCTCTCTCTCTCTCTCTCTCTCTCTCTCTCTCTCTCTCTCTCTCTCTCTCTCTCTCGCTGGCCTTGTTTGTGCGATGGTCTCTCACCCTCCCCTCTGTGCTCTAGAACATCTTTGCGATGGACCTGCGCAGCTCCCACAAAGTTCCTGAAAAGCCGCCCCCCCGCCTGCGTCTCTCGCTCGCCCGCTCCATGAGCACAGACGTGGAGCGGGGCGAGAGAGGCGGCATGTACCGCCGCCTCTCCAGGCGAAGGGGCAGGCAGAGGGCGTCCAAGCGAGGGCCTGATGGACTCTCTAAAACAGGCAGGCCACCCAGGAGGGAGGTGGAGGAGGCCATGGCGCAGGACTGGGACCGGACCGTCGACACAGAGCAACAGCTGTCTGAGTGCGCCAGCGAGAATAACAAAGACAGCCTCTACGGTGGGTGTTTATGAAATCCAAAACACTAAAAACACTAAAAACACTGCATCACTTTCTCAAATGTTCTGTAATTAAGTGGGGCCTTTTTTTTTTTTTTTAATCTTTTTATAACATTTGCATAGATTTTTTTTTAATGGATTATGTTTATGGTGGTTCATTCATCAGAAATGTGAGAACTGCTGCCATGGACGGCCAAAAGTCTTGCAAGGCCATCATGAGTTCTCTGATAGCTTCATTCTGTTGCATCAGTCTGGAAACCCTCGATAGAAAACCATCTGTGCCCGCACGAGAAACACCACCATCCAGTAACTCAGAACAGTTGATGCTGACAGAAAGAAGTGTCCGCGTACGAAACCTCATACCCATGTTCATCACATTTCTCGTTCGGATTCGTCCAATCAGCTGCTAACTTTGATTGACCGCCTCTAAAACGAACAATAGAGCCTTTCCAGACTGAGGAGCTCGCAAGAGGCAGGCTGATCTCACCAGGATAGAGCAAAAGACCTGTCTCTCTCAAACATGTTGTCATGAGGTGACTCTTTATCTCCTCCTCCCTTTTCTTCTCAGGCCAGTCAGAGTGCAGCTCCCCGCCTGTCCTGGAGAGAGAAGATCTGGACATAGAGGAGAAGACAGACAGTGAACTGGCTCTGGTAGGCAGAACAGAGAAAGACTTAGAGGAAGTGGTCATGACTGACGTACTAGAGAGAGTGACTATTGGACAGAATTTGGTGTCTGTAGTTGACCAATCAGACCAATCAGAGAACTGTATTTCCGTGCTGGAGGTAGGACCGAAAGACACTTTTACCACGGGGAAGGGGTTAGTCTCGGAGAGGAACGTGGGCGACGAGTTCAGAAGTGATTCCCTTATTGCCGTGGCAACAACCTGCCTTTCCGCAGGTGAGTTGGGGGCAGATTGCTGTAGTCTAGGGAACAGCCCCACACAGCTGGAACCACAGAGTCAGAACAGAAAAAGCAGTACATCATCGGTGATAGTGAGCATTCAGGAGAACTACAAAACCCTTGACACTAGTTTGGCAGTCTGCTCCGGTGCAGAGGCGACAAAGACGGAAATGAGGTGTGACAATCAGAGCGTTACCATGACAACACATCACCCAGGCACTAACACTGCACAGGCAGTGAATCCCGGGAAGGTGATTGTGACAGACGTGACGATCAACTCCCTTACCGTGACTTTTAAAGAAGCAGTGATGGCTGAAGGCTTTTTTACAGGCCATTGAGAGAGAGAGAGAGCGAGAGAGAGCGAGAGAGAGAGCGAGAGAGAGTGCGAGAGAGAGTGAGAGATTAAAGAATGAAAGAAAAGGAGAGGGGGGCAAGAAAAAAAAGATATGCTGAAGGAATGCATAGCAACATAGGACAACAGAGGAAAACGAACTAATGTTACCACTCATTTTGTACCTGTAGGTGTATGTGTTTGTGTGTGATAACTATGTTTACAAATCTTATTGGCTGGGGATGTACCCATTTCCTACTATAAGTTAAATGAAGAAACATGCCTTTTAAAAAAAGTGAGTGGTAATTTTAACATTGTTTTAAGACTTTGAAGGGGTCAGTAGCAAGCCCCAGCAGAAGTTGCGTGGCCCAAAAGCATGCTAGCAACATGTTTGCTCCAATTGTAGGTATAATCCAGCAGACACATTTAATCTCACTGGTAAATTGCACTGAGAGAGTGGTTGAAGCTAATCTATCAAAAACTACATTGTAACTTCCAAGCAGCTATTTCTCCAGTTATGCTTTGTGCTTACCAGGACACCAGTCTCACACTCAAACCTGTTATTGGGGCTTGTTTCAGTCGCTCCTTTTTCTAACAAACCAAACATTTTGTAAAGATTTCCCTCCTTTTTCCAGTATTCCGTATACAGTGCATGCCCTGTCAAGTCTGTGCTACATATACAAGCATTTGTCCTGTGTTCCAGTGAAAAGAGTTATTTCTGTCACAAAAACCATAAAAAAGGAGAGAATCAGTGCTGCTGTTATACAGACGTTTCATGTTTTAAGGCGAATGAATGTATATACTGTAGAAGTACCATCTTGTTAGCTGTATGTTGCTTTCCTTTCCAAGTATGAAACACTACCTGGTTCTATTTTTGTATTTTCCAGTTGTTAGTGCACTCTTCTCACTAGCCTTTGTGTACTTCATTGGAGGAGACGTCAGTTTATGCCACCACTGTATTGCTGTAAGAAAATGTGCTTTTAAATAGCAAATGTACATTTGGTCAAACAGTAGTGAGCTTCTATTTATCGCATGTCCCATGTGTAAGCTAACTTAAATTATGTCACAAGTCTTTCTCAGACCAAGTTTGAGTTGTCAATGTATTCTCAATGATAAAAGGCCTTTTTATTTTGATTGTATTTACAATAAATATGAATACAAAGGATTTCCTTATGCATATTGTTATTATTGTATTAGTGAGATTAATACCAAAGAAATAACATAATAAATCAAGATACATTTAGATTTGCCATGTTTTAAAGTATATAAAATAATTTCCTTATGCATAACTGCAGAATTAGTAACACAAGTGGAAATATCCATCTGCCAACAGATATTAAAGATGTACTACCAAATTTTAACAATAGAGGTCGTTGTGTACTACTGCTATCAAATACAAAAATAATAGAAACTACTACGGTGTTAAGTGGCGTTCACACAATAGCCTACGCGACGTATTGTGTGAACGCCACTTTATAATGTGGTTGCTAGGATTTTATACGTTGTTGAAGGGAGTACTTCGTAGCAAAACAAAATAAATAAATCATTTTCACAAATGGTCAAATGTTTCTGTCTTGTTTTTCTTCTCTGTGAAAGACATTTTGCTATCCCCTGCGACTGCAACCTGCGCCTCATCTGATACATAAAAACACGAGTCCGGTCACCTGTCTGAAAGACCCAGTTCAGCTCCCTAAACCTGGTCCTGTCTAGTTCTTCTCTCGGGTCCTCATTTAAAGCATTACTAAACACTTGTTAAACCCATGACTCTGTAGCTTCCTTTGCTCTATATTAAAGGGGTAGGCCTACTGAAAAAACATCCAAATTGAAACCGTGATGTTCCATATTTCAATTGAAATTAGGAAACAATTTTAATTTGGGAAAAACAATGTAACTATTATAATTGAAATATATAAATATATTATATTATACTTTTTTTATTATTGTGGCGTGGGCCCCCTCTACTTGTTCTGTGGATCAAAGCAGCACAAACATTCACTGTGACTAATCACATACTGAGCGTAGGTCTTGCCAAAACACACTAAACTCTCTCATCTCTCTCATCGTCGTCCGCTTATCCGGAATCGGGTCGCGGGGGCAGCAGCTCCAGCAAGGGACCCCAAACTTCCCTTTCCCGAGCCACATTAACCAGCTCCGACTGGGGGATCCCGAGGCGTTCCCAGGCCATTGGAGATATAGTCTCTCCACCTAGTCCTGGGTCCTCCCCTCCCTGTGTGTGCCAAAACACACTAAACTGGAGAGTTTAAATAACAGCATACTGTAAATGGCATCAATTTTAAGAACGCCTTTAGAATTTGGAACAACCGTCAAGTTACAGATGGTCTGAGTCCCAAATGAGGCCTAGCATTCATGCATTATTTTACAGAACTATACACAGTGAAAGATTCTGCTCGCTATAACAGATGAAGAATGCGTAGCCTTAGACGTCCAATTAATGTACACCAATTCCATGTTCTGTACATACTGTATTTAACGTGCATGGGTAACCCAAGCGGTCCTCACCTGTTCCTAGATGGCCACTTGCACAGCGGGATCATTCAGATCCTTTGCCGAGTCATCTGGGGGTTAACCTCCCGCTGAACAACTGCTTGTCCACCGCTGGATATAGTGTATACATATTGATACATGGTCAGTACTTCTACTGGAGCAGGTACTTCAACTAGATGTGATGAATGGGTACTAACCATGTATCTGTTCTCCAAACGCTGGGGCGACAACAGAATAATGCACCCACACACAACTCACCATTGGGAGCAACACACAAAGTAGCACTGCAGGGGTAGTCCAAACAAGCCAAATTGTCATGCTGCAGGGATGCAACGGCACAGGCGTCATTCCCTTCACCGTTGTTCATTGTAGATCGGGTGGGGTGTTCCAGTCTCTGAAGCAGGAGTTCTTTTGTTGATTGATAAACGCACATCTTTCCAAAACGCTGTCAGTCATCTCTGAAATATGACACATAAATGTAAATGTGATGATGCTGTAAAGAATAGTCTGGAACGACTAGAACATGACGGACAGACAGAATCTTATCCACGTACCATTGTAACAGATGAAATATTGTGTTTGATTGCAATTTCACATCAGACCATTGTCCATTTATTACCATGACAACACAAAATTCCCTCCCTCCAGAATGATCAGTCAGATCTGGATTCCACTGTCTAAAGTCCCCTGTTCCTAGACTGGAGATGGACCACCTCCAGCTGTTGGGTTTGTCCATTACCAGTGTTGGTACTCTTCCCCCGAGATCCTCCATCCTTTTCATCAAGGTGCTTAAGGTCGCAGTTGGTCACAGTGGCCAGGTCTCTGTGATGCTTCCTGCAGAGCATCTGGGTGTCTGACCAGGACTCAAGTGGACTCACAGGAACTGAGGTATAGGTATATAT
>JAOEHI010054070.1:0-14443 GCA_025447815.1 Percopsis transmontana | reverse complement strand
TCTAATCACATGCACCTACAGATTGGTCACGTCACATCAGGATAAATTAAAAAACCCCCCCCCCCCCCCCCCGCCCCTGCTCACTCACTTTTTCTGCTTTGTTTGCAATATTCAACATTTACAGAACTTGTCCAGCTTTATTAAGATCATCTCGGGGCACCAGTATGTGTGCTGTCTGATTCAACGGCTTCCGTTGATTTCACTACAGCGCTGATTGACTTGTGTATCGCCGCAAAGCAGCCTGTTTCTCAAGTCTGTATTCACCATGCAGGAGTTAAGTGGAGTTTTCCTCTCAAGTGGTCACACTACAGCAGCCAGCGGCTGACAATTTAATTCATACTTTTAAATAAGGGTCATAATTTCCATTCCTTTCCAAATATTATTATAGTATTATTACTCGTCTCCATACAGTTTCCAACACACCTTGGCATGCAACATCGTCAGTCTATTTTCATGTTTCTTATTTATTTATTTATTTATGTATGTATGTATTTATTTGAGTTTGTTGTCTTATCTTGTTATATCTAAAGTGACTGCATGCCATGCGCGCACAGACAGATTATAAATCCGATAGACTAAAAAAGTCATTAAGTAATCAATTATTATCAGAGTCAACAGTGCATGATCAATCACTGCAGGGCTTATGGGAAACAGACAGCAGAGGGAAACTGCTGTGAGAAACTGCAGAGTACACAGATGTTACCTCAAAGGACATACCACCCATCCTGTACACACACACACCTTTCTCTCTCTCTCTCTCTCTCACACACACACATACACACACAAGACAAAACAATGATACCACTGCCGCACTACACAAACAAGGACACACACGCGCACACGCATGCACACACACACACACACGCAAACAAACACACAACCTCTATTTGACACACACCCAGTCTCGGAGGTCTGTTCACACGGAGCTTGTTAGCAATAAGCCATGATGGTGGAACCTCTACAATGATCCACTCCCACGCTTCACTACCCAGGACCAGGGGGAATAAATATCTACAGGCCAAAGGAGCAATTAGAAACCTGCCTGCTTCAATGTAGACATACTGTACAGCTTAACCAGTTAGCAGTGAACTTCACAGCTCTAGGTTCTGCATTGCTCCATACTGCCAATGTACGTCATCCAAGCTCACTAGATATGGGAGATCTAAATAAATCTGTGCGCTGCCGCATTCTGGAGGAATAGTGTTAATTCCACTGCTGAGATGACAGCTAGGGTGAGAAACCCGGTTGGAACAACAAGAAACTCTATATACAGTTCGCAAACTTCCATATGGTGGCACGCAGGTGTGGTTTGGGCTACACAATCTCCTCATGTACTTGTTGGTTTCCATCCATGTCTTTTTGATTTTAGAACGTCAGTAAACTGAATGCAGACTTAAATTGACTTACTTTATATAGTGCCATGATGTTAGCATTTACAAGTTGGTCCAAATCAGAATAAGACAATTACACATCAATTACATTTACTGTCTTTATTCACATATATTTTTATATTTATTTTTTAAAGTAATTGGAACTTGGTCTCCCATCTTGATCATATCAGTGCAGGCCACAGTGTGTATGCAATTGCTGGTATTTTTATGACTAGCTTTTATTTCACATTATAGTGTGTGATTATGACATTATATTTGTGTAGTCGACCTTGCCTTGTTGTAAGAATTTCATTGTGTGGAATGACCCTTGCATTTGGCATAAAAAAAAACTTTTACACTTTGATTTCATCAATGTATGTAGGTCTCATCTGTTAGTAAAGTGCCCTTTTCACCCTTTGAGGTGAGCCCATGAAGCCTCATTAGGCCATTGTGAATTTGCAAGCTCCACATTTTGTTCTCTCCATTCAGAGATGTTTCCGATAGAGGCGGTGCCAATAGCAATAGTCAGTCAAATCATTTGCAGGCGATAACACTACCTTACCAATCAGAACAATGGAACACAGGCACCAGACGATTGGATTCCATTTAACAAATCAACAAACACCGGAATTTCTTGCGAACGGTTTTGAGTGGAGCTCCCAGACTAATCGTAGACTGACAATCGTAGACTGACAAATCGTAGAGCTTGCGAGATCAGGGTGGTCTCACGAGGTTAGTGGTAAGGGGCAACCAGTGAAAATAGTAAATAGTATTGTCAATGATGGCTAATCAGGACAGCACACATATCAAGCAGACCCAATATTAATTGTATTAGTAGCATCTGTATTTACGCTGCTACTAAACATCTGTGAAAGGGGTCCATAAGAAATCAACATAATCCCTGTGCAGTGTGTCAACACACTGCATATGCTATCGCTAAGCTCGCTAAGGGAAATCAGTTTGGGAACACGTGGTTATACCCATATGAGGCGACAAGACGGGGAAGCGTCTCCAAAATCACACACTGCCATCTCATCTGAAAATTACCTTCAGCTTAGACAGCTGTCCCAGGTCCTTGGCAGCACTGAAGATCATCTGAGCTCCCTGCTGTTGGAGAGGGCAAAGAGAGACGTCGCTAGTAGCTGTTCCGTGTGTACACACATTAGTGACTTCAATTCCAAAACGATAATGATGATGCTAATGGCAACCGCTATTTGTACAGTAGATTACTGAAACACAGAGCGGTAATTCCCAAATTTAAAAATGAATCAAAGCTAATTGAATATACATTTAGAGATACAAAATGAAAACTATTAGTGGCGAGTTAAAAAACAAATAAGTGCTAAATAAAGTAAAGTAAAAAAAACTCAAGGGTTGCATGAGTGCATACGTGTTGATGGAAATGTTTACTTGTTGTTTTTTGTTTGTTTGTGTGTGTTGAGTCTGTCTGGATTAGGCCTACTTGACATTTACATAAGCCTCTGCCTCAGTGGCATGTGACGTATGAGGAAAGGCCATGTCGTCAATCGGACAAAGAAGAAAAGGAAGGAAGGATTATTGCGAGACAGAGGTGGAAAATCCTCTAGGTGATTCTATTAACACAGCTCGGCGCTAATTTGTGAAATCTGTCAGTCACAGGAGAGGTGCACGTGGCAGAGTCATACAGACAGTGGAGGAGAGAGAGAGAGAGAGAGAGATTGACAGATTAACTCACACTCTGGTCACTGAGCGGTGGCAAGACAATTGTTCGCTCGATGGTGTTCAGCACGATTTTCCACAGCTCTTTGAGGACCCGTTTGAGCACAGTCTTCTCGCAAATCTTGGCGAATAACATCAAGCTGCAAAAGAGAACGAGAAAGCGACATCGTCAGGGTTGTGACTTGAAGCACATGGAAAAAACAGCCAAGCTGAGAGGAGCTGGTGGTGCCAAGCAATAATGAAAAAAAAATGCAGGCCCCGGGTTTGAAATAAATATACACCCACCTGGGATGCACAGAGTAAAAGCAACAGCTTTACACTTAAATGTCACTCTATTGTAAAGGCACAGTCTAGGAGATAGTAGAAAAGGATTTAGTATTTGCATACCACTAAGAGGATTCTCTGTAATACCCCATTGGCCTCAATGTAACTTTGGAAAGAGGCTGGAAGCAATTTGTAGAGCTTAGTTGAACCCATCTATGTGGCTCTTTCAAGGATCCATAAGTAAATACAAGTAAAAAGTAGTAAAAAGGGGCTGATGTTCTCAAATGCATTTTTAACTACTTTCTGACTTTCTAGATGCTGTATGATCATTGTACTTTATTAGTGTATGAATGATACATGTCATAACCTTGGCAGTTTATGCAGAGCTTAAGTTATCTGCTAGAGTGGAAACTAAATTATCTTTATATTATATCCAAGTTTCCATTCTTTTTAGTCCTTTACGGCCATGGTTGTGGCAGAGATAGGGACTCGAATTTGGACTTGGACTCGAGTCACACTTACGTCGCACACACAGTGACCTGAGAATTGACTTGGACTTGCAAAAAATGTCTTGTGAGCATATCTGTGTTGTGGTGACTGAAACATATGCCTAGCGATGCCATTTTCATTTCTATCGCAACTGTACTTCCTGATACGCACTTTTTATCCAAGAGATCCATAAGTGGCCGGAGGACTGTCTCTGCATCCATGGCAGCGTTGCTCCCTTTGGCTGGGCCCTTCATCTGCACCAGTTCCTGGTTCATCTGCTTCACACAGTCCTCGATGACGGGCTTGAAACTGGGTGTCAGATGAGATAACACAACAACAATTAAACCCTGGCTGCCCTTTTTTTGTTTGCCAGTAGCACTTGTTAGCAGATGCTTTAGTGGCGGTATTGTCATGTTGCCTCGGGATTACTGAAAACTCATTTTGAGTGCCATTCTGGTGAAGATGAAAGGTTTATTGTCGTGTCTGGCAGACCTGCGCTCAGGTAGTCAATTTAATTTGAAGTGGCTGCCTTTCAATGTTGTCCAGAACCACAAAAAGAGTCTTTATGGCGGAGCTCAAAGACACTTTCCTTGCCTGATGGGTATGGAGACATTCACGTCTGCAAGAATGCTTTCATGTGAACACACACAACTTGGCACACCCATGCACAAGTCATGGCTTTGTAAATTGTGCATGATTTGTGTTATAATTCACACACGCACACACGCACACACACAGACTTTTCTACATCACACCCATCACTTCATGCTCACCTGGAGCCGAACACTCCACTGAGCTCGTCCAGGACTGTGTTCAGTTTGTTCTGCAGCTCTTTCAGCAGATCACTGGCCTCGGCATCCAGCTGTCAGAGGAGGGCAGAGTGTCACTACATCACACACCGCACCGCGACACACCGTACCGCACTGACTAGCAGTCACAGTGCCTTTAAAAGGGTTGGAGGGAGAGGACAGGCAGAGAGAGGGAAGCTAACCTGCCTCACTGGTGGCCTCCCTACTCATTCTCCCTGCCATCTGCGCCGAATGACACGCTGAATACAAACGAATGCTCACCGCGGAGCACTGTGATGATAGGGGTTAGCCGAGTCATGAGACATGGTGTCAGCACGGAAGCAGTCACTATCTTTTATGGATTATTAGGCAAAATGTCCCTTTCCCTGGTGTTTTAAATGTTTCTTCTGAATAATTACGTTTATTGAACATTTAAGCAATGTGTTAGAGATCAATGTTTGCGGGTTAACTTTACAAGAGGTTTACAAGAGGCCTCTTGATCCCAGTGGCGCGCGCCTGTAGCGATATGACTTTGCGCCATTTAGTGCTGGCATCCCTAAGTGGATTAGCTGCTTGTTGTCATCTTATGACCTCATCAGCTCCCCGAGATGTCCACTAGAGTCAAGTCAAGTTTCCTTATCACATATTTATAAGATGCCCACCTAGGTGCCACAAACAGCCTGGCTATGAAAACAAATTTAACTCACAGCATGTGTGTTCTCTGCGCACTGCGTGAGTTTGGTGGGATATTGTAGACCTGTATTAATCTGTATGTGACGGATTTACCCATGATTTGTGCTCATTCCCACAGAATGGTTGAGTTCTATCTGCAATTTAGCGTTTAATAATGTGCATGTGTGCCAGCTGGTGGTTGTCGGCTACATGTGCAAATGCGTGTGCACGACACGTATGTATGCATGCAAGCTTGCCCATAGCAATTTCATACAAACAAATGCATACAGCTTTGTATGTATTTTACATGAACATTATACTTTATGTTTTGTATTATGCTAATTTAGTACCATGTTACATGCAATATATATGTTTTGTATATGACGTGTCCGCAAAATGGTATGTGGTACTAGATTAGTATGCAAAATATATAGTGTATGAAAATGGCTATATATATATATATATATATATATATATATATATATATACATACGTACACACACACTGTATGTACACATTGTATGTTAACATATGACGTTTACATTTTTGATTCTTTGATTTATTTCACAAGAGTGTGTCCATACAGTACGCTTATTTGTCTGTCTGTATGTGTTGCAGACGTGCCCACCTGCAAGCTCGTGCATGTGCATGTGCCAGTGCCTGAGGAGGCGTGGCTGTGACAGCCTTTGTCCCTGTAGGACTGCGTCCACCTGTTTACTTTGCCTTTGTGCATATTGTACAGTATGTGATGAATAGTGATGCTGTGAAGCGTCCAACCATCCAAAATAAAAAGGGAAGCCTCGTGCCAGACATGGGCGTTTCAAGTTCAGCCGTGGCGCCACATTCATGACAGATCATCTTATTATGGCCCATAAGCCTCGGCCATGGACACAACCATCTCACACATTCTAATGGTGCGCGGCTCAGCTGGGAAGGGATGTGCAAAGCAAACCATTTTTAGACACTATTATACTGCATACTGCACTCACGCTGCTGTACGCAAGATAATTGCGCGTGTGCATGTGTGCACATGTGCGCGTGCGTGCGTGTGTGAATAATACCCCTGACATCTCTGAGCTGGAACTTCACACATTTCTGTCATGGGGAAAATTGGTCAGGATTGTGTTTTTGTGCATCGATGATAAAAAAAAAAAAAAAAACAAGAAAGAAAGACAATAAAGGCTTATATCAGCCGCAGTGACCACAGAAATAAACATCTAAATGTAGTTGAATCTATAGTCTAAAAATATCCTAAATTGAGATTCTCCATTCTTCAAAGAGCACTGTGTTCCTTATGGGAGTTTTGGTGAAGGAATGCCTACTGTCCATATGGTACCTGATGCTGCAATCAAAGACTGTTTGAAGACTGCACGCCAGTCAGAGAGTCATCGATACAAATGTTCAATAGTAAGGCTGCCTGCCTTGGCATATATTTAAATATATGTAGATATACACACGGTATATACTGCATACTATACGTGCATTATTAAAAATTTATGTATATAGATTAAAAAATGTTTCAATGTCACTTAAAAAGAGTCGGTTTAGAGTTATGATGGGCTGTGATGAGTTATATGATAGGGAATATTTAACGTCCACTGTTTATACAGAGATTAGTAAAATGTTCTGACTATGGCCAATGTTATACTGAAGCTGGCACAGCATATACTGTATCGAATCCTCCTTCAAACATCACACTGTATGGCAGTGAATCTCCTATGATTCCTATCCATAATTACTGCCACCAAGACTGCCTGTATAGTGCTTGGTTCTGCTGCTGGTGATCCAACCTGTCACGACCCCGCCTGTTTCCCTGGTCTTGTCTCTTGTTTTCCCCTGAGTCTGTTTCCCTTGTGTCTGCCCTGTTCCCTTTGTTTTTCCCGGCCCCTCCCTTGCTCTGCCCTGTCTCCTTATTTGGTCCTTCCTCTTGTTGTCCATTCACTGCTCTCACCTGTGTCTCGTTCTGCCAAGTCAGCCCTTGTGTATTTAGTCTCTGTTCTCCCTTGTCTCAGTGTGGGTTCGTTGTTGTCTGCCGTTGCTAGTCTCGGTCTCGGTCTCGGTCTTGGTCTTTGTCGTGGTTCCTGTTATGCCCTTGCCTTGTCCTGTTTCTTGCCCTACCTGTGCCCATGCATGTACGTTTTGTTTTATGGACCTTTTCTGTTTTTGGACTTCCTTTAGCAGTTGGCTTTGTATTTTGGTTTTTGGCCTTTGCCGGTTTTCTTTGTACCCTGTTCTGGGTTTCCTTTTAATTAAACTCCCCGTACACCACTGTCTGCCTCCTGTTCTGTGTCTGCGCTTGGGTTACAATTTTACACTAGTCCTGACAACCTTAAGCCTACTGTAGGTAACGGGAGGCCTGCTCCGTGAGAAGCACCTGGCTGCTCCATGGGAGCTAGCAGCAGTAGACCCTGACTGATTCCGACAGGCGTCCAAGGCCCATACTGTCCTGACAGCCTACGGACAGCAGGCCAGCCTTGCTTCCGTTCCGCCTGTTCCGAAAAGATCTAGCCACCGGCACCTTGTTATGTTGAAACACGATTCAGCCTAAATGAGTTATAATGCCACGTGAATAATGGTTTAATAGACTGTTGTCTCTAAAATGTGAGAAAAGCACATTAACTGACTGAAAATATTGTCTGACACCCATCAGGAGGTCTCGTTTAATGGTGATTCCATGACTTCAGGCCGTGTGCGAGATTACTGCTAATCTCTGGTATTGGTAATGGTGTGATAACAGCTCTCTATAATTACATTGTAAGAGCTAGCTGCTGATAGACAACTATTTTGCAATTAATACGGAGCAGAGTGTGACTGAATGGAAATAAAAACGTTTACATTGAACACACCTTAGCTGTACAATTCTACAGAATATAAGCGATTAAATTCTAATGTGGACATTTCAATTCAATTCATATCCGTTTTCCGACCAAAAGGCAAATTCGGATTCGCCTTTTAGTTATAGCTTATTTATTTAGACTAAGAATGCAGCGAGAGAAAGGGTGAACTGGCAACGGAGCATTTGAGGGGCTCCTCACACTGAAACATCCTGTCTGAAGCATTTTGTGCAGCCTGGGGAAAGGGGGTAGAGATGATCAAAACCACAGCTGGCGACTTGACAATGTAAGCCACTGACTAACTAACAAACAAAAAATGAATATTCAAATATGTGAAATTAGCAATGTACAGTGTAAGTGACAGGAAAAACTAAGAATAAAGATGGGATCGGGCCGATGGGGTTGAACCCCCCCCCCCACACACACACACACACACACACAGAGTATGGTGAGCTCTCACAGCCTGTCCAGAGGGGTGATGGGAAATTCTGATTCTGTATGCTCTGTGGCACATGCTGCTGACGGTGGGGGGTGGGGGTGAGATAGGGTGAAAATCTTTTAGGGGTGGGGGGAGGGGGGCGTGCTTTTATTCCTTTATTGTTTTTCTTGGCATCATTCGGTAAATGGTGGGGAGGGATGTTCTATTGCACACACCTTACAGAAGGACACAACCCCCTCCTCCTGGAGACGGAGAGAGAGCACAGGAAGGGAAACGGGGGGGAAAACAGAGGGACACAACGGAGGGCGACACAAGTGTTAGATACTGGAGAGAGAGAGAGAGAGAGAGAGAGAGAGAGAGAGGCGTGCAAGTAAAGGCCCCGTCAGACAGACAGACACACCGACTGACAGACGGGGTTGAAGGAAAGGGACAGTAGAGAAAATATAGCACGGTGTTTCAAACACACAGGGAAGTCACATCAACGTCTACCGGACAAGTTATTGGAACACGGTGGCTTTCAACATTTTGAGACATTTTGAGAGCGCCCAACAGAAGTGGTTTATACCCACTTCTTTTACAATAGCATATAACATATTGCATGAAAAAATATTAGTATATAAACATATTACTACGTAAAAAATTATCATCAGCTCACGGCCCCAACTAAATAACATGTTGAAAACCACTGTTGTAACAGACAAGTGGGACTGAAGGTTGGGTGGGTTCATATGGTTGAGTAGGGGGGTTAGCAGAACATGAAGGCCTATTGGCCATAAGGAAATTAACATCTAAAGTTAGTCCAGTAGACAGTTCCAACAACACTATGACAAGGGCAAGACAAGTGCACTTGTCTATAGACACTAGATCACAGATGGGGTCAATTCCCTCTTGTGTAAACCATAACTGAAGATTAGCCCAAAGTGCATTTTACAAATGATGATGCAACCTCCATTTTGTTAAGCAAGGCACTCAGTTCCTAGTACCACAGAGAAGCATCTGTGCTTGCAGAGATTTACAGTCTTTAACAGTGTTTCCCCATTTCATCAATGATTGGATTTACCCCAGTAGTGACATAGACGAAACTACGTAAAGTGCAGGTACATAAAGCAAGGCCACACACCTGTTTGCCACCCATGGACTCAAACATCTTCTCCAGCTGAACGCGTAGCTGCTGTATGTTGTTGAGGAGGATGCAGGGCTGTGGGGCGACATTACAGGATGTGTCAAGTCAATCTGATTTTATATAGCACATTTTATACACTGTGAGACTCTAGGGGATTCACATAAAAGCAGCAATAACAATACAGACCACAGAAATATATAGGAAACACACACACACCCAAAAGCCCTGGAGAAAAGTAATTGTCTGTGTTTGCTTGTAAATAAGGTTAGAGTTTTCCAAAACCACGTTATAAAGTGTACTATGATTGATTGTTAGCATATATGACAGCAGGTGTTCTATTGACCTTTTCCCTTAAATATTTTACAGTTTTTGCTGAGTGCTAAGGCACTATATTTGAAACTATAGGTTATTTTTGCAAAACTCTGTACACTAACCACAAAACCTTACACTAAACCAGGAATACATTATACATATCTTGCAAAAGCAAACAATTTTTGCAAAACTCTTAAAAAAAAAAAGAAATGTTTTTGCGTCAATACAGTACACACAAACTACCATTTGAATAAGCACCCAAAGCACCAACTATGCACTGATAGTATAACTGAAAAAGCACTTGTGGCTTTTGCTTTTTCTGTGTGCAGGGCATAGCAGTTTGCAATGTGGATAAAAGTATGGATGTGCATGTTGAACATAACATACTATCAATACAAATAAGGGAAACATATATTCTTCCTCTCAAAATGTTTACAGTTTATCTAGAAAAGTGTTATTAACGTGCAAACCGAGTGTAAAAGTGTAAAGCAGCGATTTGTGTTTACATTTTTGGAGAAAAGTGTGTCATAAAATTCCAAACCAAGTGTAAAGCAGTTAACATGCACTCAAGTTTGGCCCACTTGGTAAATGCATTAATGTGTTAATGACCACAGAGATAGTTTCAAGAACAACTGTTGGTGTTTAAGCGTTCAGAAAAGACAACCTGTCAATAAAAGTATGTAAAGCGGCAGTGCTGTTTGCCAGTGTAAACATCCGGCAGGTGTTAGTTCCTGACACAACGACGCAGGACGCAGGGAGCAGGACAGCTACATCAGTATGCATCGTAATGAAAGGAATACACATCGTGCCATATCGATTCTCAGCTGCACGACAAGTCACACAAATGACTGGCATCAATCATGTTGGTTTTTTATGGAGGGCATTAGTAATTCCTCGCTAAGCTCTCAGATGATCATATATTATGCGTTTATCTATATGACAGAGAACACACAAAAATACAACACCCTCCACAATTTACATAATTAATGTTCGCATGTCATAATTCTGCAGCTTGGAAGAGAGATGCGACAGGTGACATTAGGTCCCAGAGAACAACTAGTGGTGTCTCTGAGGCAGAACATAATGGATTTCCATGCGGTAGATTTATGAGCGTGTATGTGTGAGAGTGATGATACACTTAATTTTGCTGAGTAGGAATGGAAAAAAATGGAGATATCTCTCAGCTAACCTGTTAGCTATAGATTAGCTGGGCAAACAATCAGGAGCAACTATCAGCACTGGTTATCTGCTTTTGTCCAGAAAAGGCAAGCATCAATACACTTAGCTCTCATTAGCAACCAGTAACCAGGTTGCCTATTCGAGGTGTAAAACTAAGCCGTTTTAGTGTCTTTATGCCTGCGAGGATCAAATCAAATATAATCCTACCACTTTACAGTCAGTTGACAGCTGAGTCAATTGCATTGGTAGTTGAAATGGCTAAGATCAACATGAGCAAAAGGCAAAATGTGTATTTAGATTTGCTGTGATCTCAAACTGGGTTTTGGGTGACAATCAACCGCTGACACATTTTACAGTATATTTTGTTTCTGTGTGTGTGTGTGTGTGTATATGTGTGTGTCTTCAGCCCTCTTTATGAAAGCAACATCTCATGCAGTCCCTTGGACCAATGTAATGAGCCCGTCAACAGTGCAAAGAACCATCTGCCTCCTCGGCGAGGACAGATACCCTATGTGTTACATTTCACTTCCACTTCAAAGGCCATTGTGTATAATTAGGCCACTCTGCAGTCCTGGTGCTTCGTCATCCGTCACATTAAACAATGGGCAGGCGATCCAGAAAATACCAATGATTTGTCCCCTTAACAGCTACGGTCCGCCAGATGAATAATTGCGTCTTGGTTAATGGAGACACTTTGCTGAGCGCATTAAAGAGGACAGACAGGGGCCATAGCACAGCGAATACCACAGTGGGGTTCTAAACTCCAAAACATGTTCACAATACTACACCAAATCCCATCTCAAACATAAGTTACCATGGTAACACTACCAAGAGACCAGCCCTATTTACATTGCTGTACCTAAATATCAATGTATCCGTTGCTATTAGCATCGCGCAGACTGGAAATGGACACTTACCACATTCTCCTTGCTCAGATACAAGGGAAAGTCCTTGGATATGATTGCAGCGTATTGCACGAGAACTTTGTTGATAGTCTGCGGGGAAGAAGACAGGCTCTTTTATAATTGCAGTTTGCTGTACTGTAGTATTATTATATTGCTCGAACTCTGCAAAACTGAACAGTGAGAATTTAATAACGACAGTTTGAAACAAAACAAACACCCATGAGTTTTAAGTGTCTCGGATCAATGGCAACCTCTTTAATAAAGCGTTATTATTCTCTGTGAGTGTATTCTGTAGGTTGGCCCGGGAGCCATTCCAACCTTCGCGAAGCGGCACATGAAGTGGGCTAGGGCCTGCGGGTTTGGACACTCCAGCTTCTTGATGATCTCAAAGCTCTGGTTGAGCTGTGTGAACACGTCCACCACCGAGCAGGAAAACAGGGCATGCTCGGAGGTCTGCTGGAACTGTAGCGGACAGGGGAGGAGAGGAGCATTATGGGTAGGGAAGGAAGTGAGGGGTGTCGTATGTCGGTAAAAGAAAAACAGGAGAGAGTAGGAGAGGACAAGGAGAGAGAGTAAAGAACAGTAAAGGAGAGAGTGAGTATCTTAGAACCCAAGGCCTCTTGACATCTCAAAATGGGGAAGCATTTAATTTAAGGACAGCGAGGAGGTCAGTCCATCAACGTCACAGCTCATGCATACCTAGAGTGCATCCATCACACACATGGAGTAACTCCAGCTCAAAACTGATACCACTAGCGTATAGCTGCGCTGCTCGACACAACGCCTTGCGTGAACATTAACCTACATTAAAAAGGTTTGTATCCGAAAGACACCAGCCGTTCAACATATTTGCTCCTCTCTACCCCTCCCCATAGATTGCTTCTAGGTTCACACCATTCTCAACCCCACCTTCGTGTACAGTTCATAAACAGTGTGGTTGCCACTGTTTACAATAGGGTTAAGAAACAGTTCTAAGGATGGGTATTCTGTTACACTACCAGCCCTAAGGCAAATTATTTAGTCCACACTAGTGAAAAAATTGCCCTCAACTGCAATAGTACAAATGTGGGAAGGCATAGAGTTGACGGCCAAATGGTGGATCTGGGCACGAGGCCAGAACCTCTACACTCCAGCCCTGCAAACAACCCAGACTGTTAACTTCACTAACTGCTACTTCTGTTCTGCTGTCACCAAAGGAGACTGCATCCTTCAATGGGATTCTTAGAAAAGTATCTTTCGGCTGTCTCCAAGCTTTACGATGGTGTGTCTACTCTGTGTCTCCAGGTGACAAATCCTTTGTGTTCCGTTTGATTTCGCACATTCAGAACTCAAAGGTTAAAAAAGATTTAGAGTTTAGGATAAAACAAATAATGCGTAGAAACTGTCTGGACATTTTCTACCCTACTGTTCATCATCCCAATCGGGCTTGGCCGTCCTTGAGAATGAGTGTGTGGACACACGTGACCAGCCTGGCAAAACCATCCCATTGTAAAAACATAAACAGGACTCACCCCGTCCTTTTTGTCCCTCTCCAGGGCCCCGTTGACGAAGTCCATAGAGACGTCCTCGTTCTCTCCAAGCCACTGGATGACGAACGGCTCAAACCACCTGCAAAAAAGGTCCCCTATAACACCTGTGGCAAATAGTCGGTGTTTGTTTTGCTCTGCTTATGGTGTGGTGTTCTCACTAGTGTGAAATACCTACATTTACATTTACATTTACAGCATTTAGCAGACGCTTTTATCCAAAGCGACTTACAATTAGTACATTTTTACATGGAGCAGATAGGGGTTGGGCATCTTGCTCAAGGATGCCTTATGAGTAGGCCACCTCCGGGGATTGAACCCACGACCTTGCGGCTGAGAGTCCAACACCTAGACCACTAGGCAATCCTGCCCCCCTACATAGACCTAAAATGTATACAGAATCACACCTGCCAACGATCAATACTAATTGATTAGGTCAGGCTGAGAAAATAAGGCTCATTTCAGACGTTAGCGTGGGCTTGTGTCATGACAGTATTGATATCAGGTTTCAGTCTGTTGATAGATCCGACTGGGCGGCTCAGACAAAGGACAGCAGAGAGGACATAGCAGGGCGAATGAGGCGCAAATGAGGCGCAAAAAGCAAGCACAGTGAGCAGAATAATAATGCTGCTGGGTCTTTCCCTTTGCCATTTCCTTGTTTTAATGTACAACCAGCATCCCCACCCATAGCTACTGCTTTGTAGCTTAGCTGTGGGCATCGGGAGAGACAGGTAGTAAATAAGGTGGGTGTGTGGGTAGAGAGAGAGAGAGAGAGAGAGAGAGAAAGAGAGAGAGAGAGAGAGAGAGAGAGAGAGAGAGAGAGAAATTCTTTCTAGCTCAGTGT
>JAOEHI010054069.1:0-14443 GCA_025447815.1 Percopsis transmontana | reverse complement strand
AAAGGGAAGTTTGGGGTCCCCTGCTGGAGCTGCTGCCCCCGCGACCCGATATCGGATAAGCGGACGACGATGAGTGATGAGAGTGAGGGAGTAGTATGCTAGCTAACGTTAGCCTCAAGGGCAAGAATATTTAGTGTTGCTTGGCAACACCGTCAGCTGCTCCGGAATGATGTCTCCTTGTATACCTGTCTCTCATTGGCTATTGTGGTCCCGTTCTAATTTTAAATCCTAAATATCAAACATGTTTGACATTATCTGGCCCCGACAAATCTGCGAGCAGATCGGGAGGATTAAGATTGGCTCTCACACCCCTATGTACACCCCTCACATTACCAGATAATCTTGGCCGAACATCGGTCCTAGACCAGATTTCGCCTTCGATTGTCAGGAGGGGTGAATCGGGGATAAATCAGCCCAAACCTCCTATAGTGTAAAAAAAAAAAAAAAAAAACTGATTTTGAGCATTCCACGCCTCTGCCGCATAGTGACACCACACACGGGCAGGTAAACACACACTGTTTGACAGTTACACTTCCCCGCAGAGAAATAATCCAAAAGTGCCATCTTACTGTAAGTCCCTCCTTTTGTGTCTGCCTCCCACACACATGCACGCGCGCACACCAACAACCAGTAATATTTTTGCTGTGAAGATGGACAAAGGGGAGTTCCCAGTCTCACTCTCATTCTATCTCGCTCTCTCTGTAAACACACACACACACACACACACACTGCAATTACACCTATTGTGTTGCCTTCCTGTTCAGGGGAGAGCTGCTCCTATCTGACCTTTAGCTTTTGATTCAAGTCGACTTACTGGCATCCAAGTACACACATATCTATGGCATAATCTCTGTAGATAAATACTAACAAATAAATCATTTGATTATTATTATTTTGATTGTGTTATAGTCTCACAATAAAAGACGCATATTCAGTTAAAAAACAATAAAAAAAACAAATCATCGTGCCACCAAGCCATGGTTGGAGCTGTATGATGGTGACAAAAGTCCCAGTGGCATGGCATTAAAGAAAGGAGTAGGGAGATTCTATCAGGGGAGGCAGACACAAGGGCGGGAGAGCTGGGACAACATAGGAAGTGAGTGTCCTGATGACAGGAAGTCACACCCAGGCTGTCGTGGCGGACACTTGAGAGTTGACAGATGTCTCTCCTCTGGTTAAGTGTGACTTGGTATAAGATTGCCAGGGTGGGAATGGGGTGTGCACGTGTGTGTGTGTGAGTGAGAGAGAATACATTTTATAAGCTAAAAGCGTCATACAACAATCCAAAAACATCAAACGTTTTCTGCACAATGACACATAACCGCGCGCGCGCACAAACACACAAAGTATGTGTGTGTGGCAGTTAAGTTTGAAATGTCATTTTCGGCATAGGACGAATCTACCGTTTTCTTATTTTTTTAATGATATCAAAGCCGCTACGCCACTACTAACCCCTAGAGGCATGTCTCACAGCTGGGGGTCTGGTGGTGTAAGTATGTACCTGTGTTGAGCAGGTGTGTCGGTACATTGGACACAAAGTCAGAGGCCAAGTCTCGCACATCCTGATCTTCATCCTGCAGTAGGGTGAGAAGACTTCTCCACAGAGACACCGTGCAAGACAGACCTGACGTAGGTACACACACACACACACACACAAATTCAGTAAGCTAGGGCTTCTGTATATAAATGCTGCGTTGAATGCTTTCCAAACTTTTCAGTCTGCAAAACTAATTTAGGTATCCGAATACAATCCAACAAATGAGATGCTTCATTCCAAGGCCTACAAAAATCCCCACATATTTCCAACTTGACATCATTTTCCTAGGTTTTATGCCACTGGTAACTACTAATAGACTGGACAGCATTACCGCGGTAGTGTGTTTAGTCAGTTTACTTGAATGCAACGGAACTCTTTCAAAAAAACAACAAGTTTCATGGAAAATGTTATGCGTGTTTGAACGGACGTTTGACAGCCCATAAACAATGACTTTGTGAGTTCCCCTCTCAGCATGCATACGTTACATAAGGCAGGCCCAAACCAGGAGCTTGTGGTGTGGTATCGGGGGGGGCTCTGATGGACTCACCTAGAGGCAGGACAGGGCTGGCCAGCAGCGTTGCCATGGAGCTGACCAGCACGCCGGCCGCTGTCAGCTTCAGCTCTACTGGCTGCTCCTCGCTGCAGCATGCGCACACCAGCGCCCCCCACTGAGCCACACTGGCCTGGACACCCTGGACACCCTGGAACACAGGAAGGCCAAAGCTAATGTCACCAAGACGGGAGGTATTTAGCACATAAAAGAAGCTATAATAGGAACAGTAGTTTTAGAACATATGCAGCGTCGGTCTCCTGACCCTAGTCACAATGGACCATTTTCTGAACACGTACACTACTGACTATTTTTATTACCTTTGATTTAACCATTTTCCTGACATTTCACTATTGACATTACAGAAAACATATTTGCGCACCAGTCAGCCAAGCATGTGGATTTCTACATTAAATAGCAACGGTCAATATTTTGGCCGTAAAAAATGAACCTTGAAACAAAGGTTGGAAGTCCAAATATCCAAAGCTTTCAACCATGTCCCTTTGCCTCAATCCACCAATTTAGTGCATCTATCCAGAGCCTATAAGCACATTCTATTATATACAATTCTACAAACAGACAGTGTTTACCAGGCGGTCGGAGATCATCAGTTCAACCACCAACCGAGTAGCCAGAGTTAAGGCAGCACAGTGCAGCTCCACGCTGAAACACAACACAACACACGCATTTAAAAAAAAAAAAAACTGTCCCTATATCTAATGAGGACTTAGACAGTTAATCATAATTTGAATAAAATCTTCGAAACGGTACCCAGTGAAAACTCCATAATACGAGATCAGAATGTTATCTACTCCACTGCCCCACCCCCTGTACAAGTTCTATACATTTCTATAAATCTAAGAACCAAGTTCTAAAAATCACGCCATAAACCGTGAAAACTTTGTACGGCTTTTGTTTTTCCGATGGTCGGGAACTGGCCAACTACAGCTGTCAACATATCAAGGCAACCAGAATAAAGGATTGAAACCTCCACTATTTAAGCTATTGTTTTGTTTTTTTTGCAGTTGTAAGTTGGTTTACCGTTCTTTTTCTCAAATTTCTTGACGGTAAATGGCATATAAATGGTGAATATTTCCTTTGAATAATTACAGATGCTTAGAAATGGAAAACAATATAAAATACCCTGGAAGGACCAACGTGACCATGGCAGGAACCAAAATTGTCCCGGTTTCTCCAGTGGAAAAGCAAAAAGTTCTTGAATTAAGAAAAAATTGTTCCTTCAGTTGAAATGGGGTGAAAACAACTATCCCCGTGATCACCTGCTCTCACACATCACACAGCTGTATTGCCTTACAGCCTACAAAGGAAGTGTGGTGATATTTGCCACTACATTATGTGTCACAATAGGCCAAGTGCCATTTGATCACATGGGATGCGAAGTAAGACGGCAACCCAATATGATCCCTGGGCAGCTCTAATCATAACCTTGGGGCCACTCCAAAAGGAAAGCGGATCCCGGGGCCCGGGCATTGTGGTCAGGCCAAGGCTTTACGGAGGGCTAAAAGCCTTTGTAATCGAATCCTTATTCAAGCCTGTATTCTCTTGTTAGGGTGAGAAAAGTACAGCAGCGGTTTGTCAAAGTGTGTGTGTGAGAGAGCTGGTGTCAGAGGGCTTATAGTACACACACACACACACAAACAGAGCGGTGTGCCAAATTGGTGTGGGGGTTCTTGTGTGACTGGGCCAGCACACACACAGATCACAGACATACAGGGTGTGTATTTTTTTCTCCATGTCTGGAGTGCGTTTAACTTTTGTATAGGGTTGTATAGGACACACAGACTTCCAGGGGCGCACACCTGCATCCAGGTGCAGGGTGAAGGTGCAGCCAGTAAACCTATCCCACTCTTCTATGGACGCTGGCTCTGAATGCAGCCTTGACAGCCGGCCTGACACAACTATGTGCGGGCCTTTCACAGGTTTGCATTTTAGCAGAGGCATGGAGCGAAAAATGACAGCAAAACGAGAGGGTGAGTGTGCAGTTACACTTTGCCTCTCCACCCGCCCATCTCTCAGGAATTGTTTTGACTTTTACTCACTACATTTGAAAAGAAAAACTATACTTTCTACTCACTACATGTCTCGTTACTCTGCAATGTGCATATACCTGGGAAATCAGTTTATTTTTATATATATTTATATCAGACAGTTTCTATTAAGGTTCCTGATCAAGCATTTACTTATTCTACATGTCAACTGCGACTGGCTGCATGTAAACCTATGCACACGCACATTGCTTTACATCAAAAAGAAGGGAAGGGCAAAAGAAAGATTTAACTTGTTACTACCTGTGTGGTAATGACGGACTAAGTGATTATTAGACATTGGTTTTAGACTCTTTCCATTAGTTATTCATGACCAGATTATTTCTCAAAAAACAACACCATTTTAGTAAAGAGCATTAGAAAGGCATTTTACTCTCATTCATTATGTAAAATTAAAAGCATGTACTTCTATAACAAAACCATTACCAATACCAAAACCATTTGCAAAATGCAAACATGGCCCTTTATGGTGTATTTACAGTACACAAGCCGTACCGCACACACAGAAATATATTTGTGCAATAAAATTGCAATCCAGAGTATGATTCTGGGGGCCTGAGGCTTAAAATGAAATTCTACATAAACCTGTAGGAAAGGATATAATGTCAACACAGGTAACTGTGTAAACAGTGGTAACTAATATTGCTACGTGAGGTGTGGATTTGTTTTACCTCCACCATGATTATGTATCCACCTTGCTTACTTTTTGACTGAATCTCTTACGAAAATCGATGGATTCCCTAAACGTGAAAAGTTGGTTAGATGTTGATGGTGATCTGCATCGGGATGTGGATCAAGACATCGTTAGGCAATGGTTACAACGCTGACATTTGTAGACCCGGGCGGTGACGGGAGGTCTGCACCTCACCGTGTGGATAAAGGACGCCTGTAACAGTGAGGTGCCCAGTGAGGTGCCCAGCGTGGGCGGTGTTCCCTGACCTGTGAGAGGAGCCCTCGGCTAGACAGAGGAGGTGGGCCAGGGCCTCCTGCTTGGACAGGGTTCGCACACCGTCCCGCCACAAGAGCTCACGGTGGGAGGTCAAGACACACAGCACCTGGAGCACCTGGGGAGAGGAGAGGTTGATGGAGAAACCATGAACACAGGGTCACACTCTCCAGGTTACCTACCCACTGACACACACACACACACACACACACACACACACACACACACAGCCAGACACCAGGCAGGGTGGGAGAGGTCTCTGAGACTCATCCATCAACACAGCTTTGGTGTCCTCTGTACTGTGGGTTATTTTTACCCCAGGCGCTGCCACGACGCCGGGTTGGATCCTCCCTGCGCACGCACCACGGGTATGTGCGCGGATGCCGCCGAAAACTATGTGCACCTGGATGAGGGGTCATTGTTCTACTAACCATGCCTTGTGTCCCATCCCTCCCTACCTCCATCTAGCAGTCAAATGGTTGCCATGCACAACACTGCAGAGTTAAGGACGTCATTATACACTGTAAAAAAACAAAAAAAATGTAAAAACATTATAAAATGAGTACAGATAAAAATGACACAAAACACAACTTGTGTAAACAGAAGCACAATTGTAGGCAGTGCTACACATCCATCTAGTCAACATCTAATCTCTGCAGGTGAACTTCCAGGACATTTGTGCCCAGAGAGGCTGAGGATCGAGGCCCAGAAGGCAGAACCCTCTCACCTCCACCCGCTATTAAAACACGTCAGGCTGGCCGGCAGCACGTGTTGACGTTCCACCCCTACAGTACGTCTCAGTCATTATTCCGTTTGGGGCTGCTGTCTCACTGTGTTATTAGAGCCCTAAACTACAGCCCACGTTATATGTCCTGTGTCTGTAGGACACAGGAGGAGTGTGGATACATGCTTCCATGTGTAGACACACGTGTGTGCACTTGGGCATTAAAAACACATGCCAGATGATGAAGACCTCCCAGCAGCTACACCCCACTGGACTGGTGTCTGTCTGTGTCTGTCTGTCAGGTTGTAACTGACTGGTAGATTCACCTCCAGCTGGAGTGTCCCTATCTGCTCTCTTTTACTAGCTTTCAAAAGATTAGCTCTGCCAATAGCAAAGCAAAACAACAGCTAACGTACAACACAGGCAAGTCCAATGCAAGAGTCTAGAGTCTTCTGTATCCCAACAGCCAAGATCTCTTCACAATATGCATCTTAAATCAGGGCTGGGGGGTTTACACTGCTAGTTTACACTGCTGTGGACTTTCACATCCTGTTTACAGGACCCACAGCACAGCTTTGCCTACTGCTCTCCCAGCTCTCCCAGAATGCCTCAGTGGGCCAAGAACATGCTATGGCAACGGCCCGCCCTATTGGCTGGTATGTCCTTCGAGGCTTTGCTTAATGGGCAGATGCGTCAACATTTAACGGCAGGGCTGTAAAGCAGCACTCGGTGAAGAGCGCACGTGCATAAACAGCGACAGACACATTGAGCAGACAAATACTGAACGTGTGCCCACATAATAGTGCACAAACAGGCACATGGACACCCTTTTCCCGGCAGTGCCGAGACGCGTCGGTTCTGCAACAGTGTTAATGACAGTTAATGACAACGGGCGGGACAGGGCGGGACAGGGCGGGACAGGGCGGGACAGGGCTGGCCCGGGAAGGTTCATTGGCTGCCGTTGCTCGACAGACACGCTGAAATATAAGTACGCCACTTTTAAAATAAAAACCTCTAAGACTTGGAAAAAAAGCATGGAAACACACCACACCTCTGTCTGTTCCGTGACTATGTTTTTGCATATGAACTGAGGACAAACGTTAATGTCTATGCGTGTTAATATGCGAGAATGGCAAAGAAAGAGAAAAAAAAAAAGAAGAAGAAAGGATGCAAACAAGGAAGCCAGAGGCAGGGAGGAGAAAGTGAGCTGTCTGCCAGAGTGCTTGGCGTGGCCCTGCTGGCGATTAGCCTCTCACGCAAGCCTCTGGAAGATGGATTTTGACGTGTAATCAATTGGGAGCCATTGTCCCTGTGGCTCAGCCTGACAGCGACGCAGAGAGAGAGACACCGCTTCCTCGGTGTGCCAAGAAAACACATGCAGCTCAAACTGCCCAGGGCCTGTGGTTGGCAGGGCTGTAGCTGGTCAAATACAACACATCAGGCATGGCCTGGTGCCCTCACACACACACACACACACACACACACACACACACAGGTGCACACCAGATTATGGATACACACTCATAAAACACAGCAGAAACAAACAGTCGCATGTGACGTGCGTGTGGTCCCACCTTGACCAGACACTGGCGGTGTGTCTCGTGAAGAGCCAGGCGGGTCAGGTTAGTCAGGGTGGTCTCGTCCAGCCACAGGGGTCTCGTCTTCCCGTCATCCTCGTCGCCGGCCTGCAGCCTGGTCATGAGACCCTCCAGCGCCAGCTCTCTCACCTCGTAGTGGGGGCACCGCAGCAGCTGCTCCAGGAGCCAGGCGCGCGGCTCGGGAGCCCCCCAGAGGTTGGGGCTCTCCGTGATGACACTGAGGGCCACGCGGGCCAAGCTCAGCAGGTACTGGCTGGTGCCGGGGCCCGAGGGGTCACCCGGGGCCGCCAGCTCGGAGGACATGAGGATAGACAGCGTCGCGCCACGGAGCACGCTCAGTTCGGAGTCTGCGGGGAGAGAGGAGAAATCAAGTCAATTCAAGTTACAACGATAAGACGACCCACATTTCATACAGACGTACTGTAAACGCTCCCACATTAGGCGGTGGGAGCGTTTACAGTAAACAGATGGAGGCAAGAAGACAAGTCTGCTGTTCTCTATTTTAGCCGTTTTATGGGAAGGGAACGGTGTTAAAATGGCTGCTTGGAAATGCACATGACTTTGCCAAACCAGCCACCTGTGAATTAACACCCTCCGAGAGCAGCAGACACACCAACACACACAGACACACACACACACACACACACGCTTCCTGTGAAATATAAGCATAATCCTGTGGTAGGGTGGTTATTGGGTAACCGGAGGACCTTCTAAAGCTCTGCTCCTCCCTACAGTACAGACCCAAGACTTTACACAGGGCCCGCTTTGACACCCAGCGCAATTAGTTTAGCACGCGTGCACATGCACGTGCACAAATGCAGAGCTTGCAAAACCCAGTGCAACTCAATCTGGACCCCGAGCTCCACTCAATGCGGAACCCAACAAAAGAGCGGGAAATGCCGCATTCCTCGGAAGACGGGCCGGGTTACCGTGGAGATAGTCCAGGTTACTATGGAACCTGATCCTCAAAGGGGGGCCAGCAGCCACATAGGCAGGGCGTAATGGTTATAATTGGGGAAGGGGGGGAGGGCAGAGGGAGGGCAGAGAGAGGGCAGGATGAGTGGACGTGAACAGGAGTGTGTTAAGAAAACTGACTGTCAAGGTGGAATAGCCAGTGACAATAGGTGTGTGTGTGTGTGTGTGTGTGCAAAACGGTGGACCATGTATTCATCCGCAGACAAGGCTACAGACACACCCCCCCTCGAACACACACACAGTACGTAGGAAAAGAAAGAAAGAAAGAAAAAGAAAAAAAAGACAAAAGGACTGAAAAATGATGAAGGATTATGAAAAGAAAAGTGTGAAAAAACCAGACCAGGAGAGATGATATCATCATTAGTCAGGACTCGGGGCTGTGATGACATTCATTATAGCATGTATGAAAAGCCCTTGTGCAGAGACAGAGTAGTGTTTAGAGTAGAGGAGAGAGAAACAGGAGTGTCACAGTTCTCAGCGCTGTGCGAGACAATGCCAGCACACATGTTTGGAAATCTGATGCTACAGCTTTACATCCTCGACATTAGAATCCAGCACATTCTCTACATATTGCCATTGTGAATGGACTGCATCGAGACGGTGCAACAACGCCACGGGTCGGTTTCGTAGACTTGAAGCATGTGCCGGTCATCTTGCTGTGATTGAAAAAGAGCCACAGACTTGATGTTGCATTGATTCAAACTAAGAAGTTAGCCAACATGAGATGTTTATTCTGCTTTAAATACGTTTCAAACACCAACAGGCATCAAATGTAGGTCATAGTAGCGCGCCTAACTTGATTTACCAATGTAGGACATGTCCCGGCATAAAGATCGCCAGTCGTTCCCAGAACACTATGATATGTTTAGGCCTCCGGTACAAGTTTAGAACTGGTTATTGGATGTGTATGCAAACCTGGTTAGGTGTGGTTAAGGTTCCAATCTGGGACAATTGTATTAGAAGGCACTGATTGGTTAATAGAAATGTTATCCCACATTCTACATGCTCAATGCTACTGGAGGTAGAGAGACATGTGCTCAGACAGCTGGATTACACATCAACCTTCAGAGTAAACAATCCTAAGACTATGGTCATCTACAGCAAAAGTTGACCTCTTTCCCATGCTGATGGAGCTTTGCTATTTCTTGGCCTCTTTCCCTCTAATTAGCTATAAGGCCTGTTGAGTAAGAGTGTGTGTGTGTGTGTGTGTGTGTTGGAGAGAGAGGGGTAGTTTGTGTCCTCACAGTGCCCTAAGGAACATAAAGAACTGCAGGCTAGGAAACCAGCTCTGTTCACCTTGGCAGCAGATTGGCAGGTAGAGCAGACAGACAGACAACAATAACAGGTCATGGTTAACTAGATCAAATCAGACAAGGTACAATTGTTGCCAACAGTAATAACAGCCTATATGGGCACTGCTTTATTAAGCATACAATTTATTCTCTTGTATTTTCAAAACAATGGGCAATGGGTCACGGCCAAAGATTTATTAGTGGTATGCTGGCTGGCGGTACCGAATATTGGTCCTAAAATAATAGTGAACTTCACTGGACAGATGGATCCCAGCCGCTTCTAGGAAATGACCTGATGGGTGCGAGTGTGTGTGCATGCGTGCACACGCGTGAGAAACAACTTGAATTTGGCTCATTATACCCCGCACATACAGGTTCAGGTATGTGCACCAAGACAAACAGTCCATGAGGAACCGGCCAACAAAGCCAACTTGTAACGTGTGAACCCACTTATATAGCCAGCCACCAGTTGGCTATATACCAACAACCAACAACATTAATAAAGAAAGAAATACAGTTGTAAGAAACATAGAAATAATAAAACCAGTGTACTGTTCACCTTATCTACCCCACCGGGGTCTGACGCTCTTAAACCCAACTGTTTTCATTTGAACTAGTGAAGAGAGACAGATAGCTGGAGAGATGAAGGGACAAATCTAGCAACAGTGAGGCAGAAAGGGACAGAGCCTCAGAGCGGCAGGTCAGGAATGGGCCCACAGACAGAGAAATGGCCTTGATAGAGGGGGAGTGTGTGTTACATAAGGGTCCGAGAAGGCCACGCTGGGCACTGAACCTTATGGCTTTTCTTTCTTTTTTTTTTAGAAACCCTATCCCTATCCCACTGTCAAGCTGAACATGTGTTCAGCACATGGCCAACCAAACAGCAATGTATCTCTCTCTCTCTCTGTATACAACACTCGGTCATGGGTGTGATTGCACCATCTGTCAGTGAGCGCTCGCTCCCATTTGGTTTCACATTCTTCCACGCACGCACACACACGCACGCGCACATATGAACATACATCCAGTCTCTCACACACACGCACACACAAAAGGGGATGCCCCGTAAAGCAACCTCGACATGTAGGAGGCCTGTCTCAAGAAGTCAGGGGGCGCGGGCTGTCCAACAAACGCTGTAGGGGGCTGTTGACATTCATATGGGGGTGCTTAGCAGCAAATGCCAGCAAATGCTTCTCAGCATGGCGAGAAGATAAACTTAGACACGTTGTCCATTCTCATCCACAACACAATATACTATTGCGTCATTAGCTACTTCCATGACATAATGAAACCTACACAATTTGATTCTGATGTGCGCATGGTTCGTGTAGATCATATGTGACTAATCATTCTCCAAATATAAAAGCAGACCTATATTGATGCTCTATTAAGGGCTGTTTATTTTGGCTTTATTGTGACAGGTAAACAAAAACTTTCACCTGTCCTCCAGCCATTCCGGTGTGGCCTGGGTGTACAATAAGTTACCTGGCAGAAGGCTGGTCGGGGGTGCACACAGACAGAACACCACGTCCAGGAAAGCCCCTCTGGTCACAGCACACTGGTTCTGTCTGAGGAGAGACAGAAAGGTCACGAGGAAGTCCGTTAACAGGTATGGGCTTCATGCCACAGTTTTTGTTTTTAAGGCTTTTCACACAACAGAGGAAGTTGGAAATTCGGAAAACACCATCATGGGTTTTGTAATGTCCTTAGAAAATAGGTCTAGATAGAAACAAGTCACACCCATCCCTTTAAATCTAGAAGCTAATGTCTTGCACAAAGTGGTGGGACAAAGTTGTCCCTAGGAGCACCAGAGCTTACAGCAAACGCATGCTGGCATGATCACATGTAAACAAAAACCTGCATGCGTTTTCCCTGGTTGAACGTGATAAATACATTGACCGCATGCTCCATGCGCTCATTGAATTGAATATAATTATAGTTCCTGTCACATGACATTTAACTATAATGTTAATTCTAAACAAAAGAAAATGCATGTACACACACACACTCTCTTAAAATGAGAATTTTTGGCACGACTACAAGCAACATTTTGTGTGGGTGTGACATAAGCATTAAAGACGACGGTGTGTGTAAACATGCTGTGTTAGTCTTTACGTGTTGCGGGGATGAGAGGGGCAGCCTGCGTGGCTACAGGAAGCGCGTGTGTATGCATACACATGTGGCGCTCCAAGCGTGTGACCGCAACGCTGTGAACTCCCACAGGCGTGTGTGTGTGTGTGTGTGTGTAAGAACAAGGGAGACAGTGTGCGAGGCTGACGTCACGTTTTCATCACTCGGATATTAACACACACACACACACATCATGGGAAGCGCCCTGAGGGAGATGTTTCAGAAAACAGATTTGTGTAGCGAGTCCTCGAAACCCTAGCTGTCCAAGTGTTCATGTAGGAGACAGCCTGGCCAAGTCAAGCCATCAGATCTCAACTCAAACAATACCATCTAGAGGCTTCCAACGGGTCGGTGCGGGCCGCATCAGCAGGCCAAAGTCAACCGCAGTAAGCCATTTGACTGTGGGCAGCCATCTTGACAGCGTTGACTCACAGGAGTCAGTAAACGTCCACAATGACACGGAACAGGACAGCAGGAGGCCAAAACCCCAGCACTGACTCACAAGAGAGGAACAATGCATTCCGTCTCTTTTGGAACACTGGCCGCTTCTAATTAGTGGTGCCTTGGGTGAGGAGGACGACTGTCTCCCAGCAGCATCACCCTGACCCCCGTGCTGTCCCTCTGATCCGGGTGATGGGCTCAGAGCCACGGCGGGATCAAACGGGCGGGCGGGCGGCGCACTCCGGCGAGCAAAAATGCACCTCGTCATTTTAATAAGCCCTCATGGGTGTAGCCAAGCGGAGCTATCCAGGGCTAGCATGCTAAGAACCCTGCGCCGCTGCTAGGGGACTACAGCGTGACCTCCGGCCTGGGGGGTGGGGGGGTGGTCATTAAGAGTAATCTCTGCCCCATCTCAGGACCTTGGTCCTGGGCAGGGGGGGCTGGGCGGTCCCTTTGAAATGGAAGCTTGTGTGGGAAGTGAAGCAGATGTGGCCGGGGTAGGGGATGGACAGTGTGACAAGGAGCTATTCTTCTGCCGAGGGCCTTAAAAGACAGGGAAGGATGTATATCTCTGTGTGTGTGTGTGTGTGTGTGTCTAGGGTTACCTAGATGCAAGCCACATGCGCTGGCAGACGGCTATGCTGATGCCACTTTCTTCTGGCAGCGGCCTGTGGGAGTCTGTCTGGTAGGAGCGCAACAAGAACAGCACCTACACACACACACACACACACACACACACACACACACACACACAGAAAAACAGACATACATCCATGTTAGTTTACATGAATACAAAATATTAGCTAAATGATGCCACATCTATTTGCTGGGGGTTTCCAGTGAGAGATAAGAAATGACAGACCCTGTTTACATTTACAGCATTTAGCAGACGCTTTTATCCAAAGCGACTTACAATTACATTGTTCTATTAAATGGAGCAGGTAGGGGTTAGGCATCTTGTTCAAGGATGCTTACAGGTAAGCCGACTCTGGGGCTTGAACTCACGACCTTCTGGCTGGGAGTCCAACACCTAGACCACTAGACTATCCTGCCCCTCTACAGGAGAATATGCCTGAACAAGGACATGAACCCTGGACCCTCAGATTAAAAGTCTGATGCTCTACCGACTGAGCTACCCAGGCTCTGTTTGTGTGTGTGTTCTAATCAGGTAAGAACAAAATAAGTTGAACTGATGAAACAACACAAGTCAAAAGTTGTGTATTGGTTTGGGTGTAACGGGTGGGGACTTCTAAGATGCATTAAAACACAAATTCCAGGACACTTCGCAAGACAACTGTCCCTGGTAAACTGTCACTGGTAAACTGTCCCTGGGGCACAGAGGTTTATTGGGACTGTTGTCTTGTGAAGGGTTTTGTTTTGGCAAAGGATCCAGCGGAGTGGTGAAACAAACAAAAAAAAAAAACAGTTTAGGGTTAGGGTTAGGTTAGGGTTAGGTCTTTTGAACAAGATACTAAACTTGTACCAGCTGCAAGGGTGCTGCCACTGGTTTCCATCTGGCTTTAAACTCACATTAGACAATAGTTTTCTATGCTATACTGAACTGCAGCAAAAACCCTCAACTGTACAGCCTTTTGATGTACAAGCTACTGTAGATCCTGTGTAGTACAATGAAACACAATGGAGGTGGGTGAAAAAAAACGAATCATATAGATTCAGTTCATTAAACAGCCACCAGTATGTGGCATGTGGAAGCAAGACAGCTATACAGTCTAAGTTTGTACGCCAGTTTAATATCCCTTTATTTTACGAGTGACAGTGTGCTATAATGCCAGTTTGTAGCAGGTGGACTGGCGGTTAGGAGTATGCAGAGGCTAGGAAGCTGGCTGGCTGGCTGGCTGGCTGGCTGGCTGGCTGGCGAGTGTATTCTGGTCCTGGGTAAGTATACTCTTTAAGTCGGGGCCATGGCCACAGGCCGGGAGGAAGCCATTCATTACGGCGCACAGGGAAGGCAACGTGGGGAAAAACCAGCGCGACCACGTAGCATCAACCCTGGCCGCCGAGACCTGGCCTGGCCTGGCCCTCTCTTGTGCTGCCTCCACGCCCAGGCTACGCCCACTGGCTCACACAAACACCATCCACACCCCTGTGGCCCGCGGGGGGGGGGGGGGGGGGGGGGGGGGGGGGGGGGGGGGGGGGGGGGGGGGGGGGGGGGGGGGGGGGGGG